>CM022480.1:21671850-21710336 GCA_011952105.1 Coreoperca whiteheadi
GGTGTCTCTGGTGGGCCTGAATAAACTGTTGTTCTTTCACCTGCTATTTGAGTCCTCCCTGTCATCAGCGCCGCGACACTGGGCATGAAAATGGGCTGGTACCTCACCGTAGATCTGTTCCAGTGTTTCCATCAGATGAGGTTTTTGTAAAAACATTAAAAGGTCAACCACAAAAAGTAATAGAAAAGATACATACACACGTCTAACCTAATCTCTGTCAGTGTCACCATTATTTTCAAGACCTTGAATATGGACACCTTTTCTTCTTCAATTTCGCTAGTCATCAATAAAGTTCCACGCTGTTCTTTTGTTCTTTTCTGGTGTAGGCTAGACAGGTTGGGGGTGGAGTGTGGACTGTCAGGGATATTTCACATTGTGTCTAGTTAGTCGTGTCAGTGACAGCCTAATCCCCACTCTATCCTACTCTCCACACTCCTAGTTTCGTTCTGTCTCTCTCAGACCAAATAAAATCGTATCTACAGCCGAGCCGGGGAATGAGACAATGCTCTATTTCAGGTGCACAGATTAAATCAGGCCTTGGCTTTCCACAAACGCTCGGTGCACAACACAGCATCTCTTTCAGGGTAAAAAGAGGAGGGAAGATTGTGTGTGTGAGAGAGAGATAGTATAAGCTCTGACCTTCCTGCTGGCTCTGTTTCAGGACTCTCCAGATTAACTGCTGCACCCTGACCTTTAAAACATCTCTTATTGAGCTCAGCGTAGCTCACAGGGGCATGCTTGTATCGATGGCCCTTATTTTATCAGCCCAGCGCCATAGGGCAGTGAGTAGGTCCGTCCAAATTATCCCGCTTTCTTTGAGAAGCAAATATCCTGTGAGCTATGCTTTGCGAATGTGCAAACTGAACTGGACAAATGCTGTTACAGCTGCAGTATAGTCATTATTAAGACATTAGTTGTTTTAGTTCTGCAGGTACTGTTTACCAAGTGTGTAGAACTGAGTTTGAGATGGTAACAGAAACTTAAAAAAATGTAATTCTACCTTCTTAATTTGGCCTCTGGTTTTGGAGATTAACTACTTTAAGTTAAAAATCAACTACACAGTTGGATTTTGCTCATTCATTTAAAGGTAGCAAAAGTAGCAAAACTATACATTATGTCTTACAGGGGGAAACAAATGTTTTGGGCACCAATACCATCTGACTCCTTATAGAGATAAGTGGAAGTAAATATCCTTATCAATTTCATCCGAAGAAATTTGCACTATTTCCATTTATCTGCCTCTCAAAGTCTCTTATTAGCATCTTTTTAAAGATAACTAGGGCTATTTGGAGAAACATTTAATGTGAATAGTTGGTTAGATTTAAGATGGATTGAATAACACAAATCCAGGTCCGAATGTCAATGGAATTTTGAATAGGGTCAAAAATGATAACTCATTAAAGAACCGTAATCCAGCGAACCAGTGAATTCTGAGGTATTTATTGTAACTGACTGCAACTATGGGCTTAAAACAGCATCTGATCCAATGAACTCCACAGCTGAAAGTTACAAAACAAAAACTCCAACACCAAACCTTCACTGCAGTCAAACCATGACACCAGCCTTTCTCACATCATAGATTAAGGGTCAGGGGTCAATACCTATAATGCGAATTACTTACAAAATAATCAGTATAATAATAAAAAGGATTTACAAAAGAGTAATAATGATAAGAGGCAGTCACATGTTCACTATTGTTATCCCTTATTTTAGGGCAGTGGGACACAATCAAACTTGAAGCCCACATATTGCTTGATTCATCACAGCAACATGCAAAGCGGGGTTGCAACGAAGGATGATTGGTCAGTTTGCTCGTGATAAAGAGGTCGACCAATGTGTTGATTGACAGTGAGATACGACAATCGGAATGACAGCGTATGTGGAAAAAAGTTGTATAAAGCTGTTTGTGTCTCCAGAGGAGGCTGCACAATATCTCAAAAATGTCCACAAGTGATTGGTGGGCAATTGGGGCTGAAGACTACAAGAGCCTACCGGTTCAAGGCTACATTAGTCGCTACTAGCATAATGCACCCCGAATCGCCAACTGAACTGTTGCAGTTGAGTTGCATTTTGGGTAATGTAGGCAATGCAGTATGATATTTAGCGAGCTTTAGAAGTGCTGGTAGGTGGATTTTATTATCTTTGAACAGAGATAGGCTAGCTTTTTCCCCCTGTTTCCGCGCTTCGTGCTAAGCTAAACGACTGCTGTTGGTAGCTTCATATTTACTGTCTTCTAAGCTAACTCTCTGCAAAAATGTGTAGGCGTGTTTACAAAAATGTTGAACTATTTTTATAAACAGTGGGCGGAATGTCTACCTTCCAGTACGTTCTGAACTGATAGGGTTAAGGAAGTCAGGTGACGAACGTCCGCCTAATGCTGGGGTGGATGGATGGTTCAAACAATGTCCCTATTTGATGCCCTGGGAATCAGAATGGGTTGGAGGTACAGCCTGAAAGTTCAAATTGGCCCTGACCAGAGCTGCGTTGACCTTTTTGGACGCCGCCAATTGCTGTCAGCCACTGCTTGAACTGAAAGATGGGCAAAAACTGCTTGTGTTTCTGAATTTACAGAACTGTACAATAACAAGTTCATTTCACATCGAGACCAGACATAAGAAATATTCACTTGGCAAAATATCAGCATGCAGATGAATATTATCCTAAGAGGCAATTTTAACACTGTATTAAACCCAGATCGTGATCGTTCCTCTAGCCCTACTTCTCATGAACCCTTCCACTCCTCATCTACAATTAAACTACGGTATATGTGTCAGTTTGTGGACTGTCATATCTGGAGACTACACAACCCAGACAATAGTATTACTCTCCATACCACAAAACTTACTCCCGTATTGACCTTTTTCTTGTCAATAACTTACTCACACATAGAGCAATAGAATCCAACATCCACAGTATTATTATTTCAGACCATGCTCCTATCACCCTTAAATTACTAACAGGAATTCCCCCACACACCCCACCTAGAGGGCACTTTAATACCTCACTTCTGAAAGACCCAGATTTTACTAAATATTTTGAACAAGAATGGGCATCTTTTGTAGAAACCAACAACACCCCCCGATATAACCACAAGTACACACTGGGACTCACCAAAAAAGTTCTAAAAAGGAAGAAATCAAAATCCAAAAAAGAGAAGAAACTGCAAGAGAATATTTTCTACTACAGGAGGAAACTGGACACCCTGGCCGCTCAAATGCCTACAGACTCAATCAACAAATAATTACGCAAAACCAAACATGAACTTAACAGTCTTCTTGAATTTGATAATAAAACTGGCAAACTTTTAGCTAACCAACTGAAACAAAAGACTGAAAATTCTAACATCACATCAATAGCAGATATCCACAAACTCTACACAAGATCATACTGCAATAAATGAAACATTCTGACAATACAACCCCAAATTATACGCCCCGGATCATGACACCACATCTACAGATGCTGATGCTTTTCTGAGGAATGTTTCCCTCCCAAAGCCAAACACATCACAGGCAGAGAATCTGGATAAACCACTCGCCTTAGATGAACTGAGGAAAGCACCACTACTCATGCACAACAAAAATTCCCCGGGCTTAGATGGATATCTAGTGGAATTTTATAAAAATGTCTGGTCCCTTCTTTCCCATATTTTTCAAAATGATGAACAAGGTTCATTCTTTCTTGTGTGATGTAATTGTTCCCAAGTATAGCTGTGAAAAACATCCTTTAATTAACACTTGGACGCTATGACACAGTATAGTACATAAACAGCTGACAGGTTTTTGCAGCAACACCAACTAGAATGTTAATAAGTTAGAATGGAAGTTTTGTAAGTAGTTATTCTTAAGAGCCCGTCTGGAGAAATTTGGAGCACAGTTTTTGTGTAACTGGGCTTCAGAAGTACTCAGGAAAAAATGTTTCCAATAGATAAAGCCTATAAGTGCTTTTGTAAAGTTATACCCTGCTAAAGGCTACAAAAAACAGCTTTATATTCTTCAAGTATGTTATCTAAAATGATTAATCAGTGGTTTTAGTGGAGCCGCTTGAAATAAGCTCCTTTTCCACTCTAAGAGTCCACAGTCTTCTCTAATTTGTCCAAAAACAGATGGGAGGGCAGAGGAGAGAAAGGCTGAGATGAGCTGAGATGGAGTAAGATAGACAGACAGGGACAGACAGATTGCAGAAAGTGTCAAGAAAAAAAAAAGCGAAAGACAGAGTTGATAAATATGGCGGTATGGATTTTTCCTTTCTACTCTGGAAGCAGAAAGTGATAGGGTGACAGAGAAATGGAAGGAGGGAGTGAGGGAGAGAAAGAGAATAACATGGTCAGGAAGCTAATATTAGTGACAGTATTTTGCTCCGTCTCCAAACAGAATTGGACTTCAACCCTGTCCAGTCTGTGCCCAGAGGAGGGAAATTAACAATCTGTCTGTTCGTTTAGTGACTCTTGGTTTCCTGACGCCTCCCAGCGCCTGCTAGGAATTTTAACAAGGAGCAAACATGGCAGCAAGAGACAGAGAGTGACAAAGGAAACCAGAAAGAGACAGAAGGGAGGAAGAAACGGACGAAACACTGGCAAAAGTGGTGATACCAGGGTCTGCCTCAATTCACTTCAAATCAAAATGGAACTTTTTTATGTGAGCGCTGCTTCTTAATGCCAAACATGTGTCAACACACAGCCAAAAAAAGTGCACTAAATCATAATTGTAAACAAAAGAAACACCTTATAATAAAAAACGAATTTTAATTCATGCAGCAACAATATGAAAGCTGTGAAAATTAGTCTAGTTCTATCAAATAAACATTTGAAAGTTATAATCCTAAAGAGTTTCATGAAATCAAACCTTGTTTTTAATATTTTACATGGTATTTGCATTTTTACAGGAATAGATTCAGTGTATTTGTATTGTGTAATTACCTTTCTATATAGTTGTTTTCATTGTGGCGGAGTCTGCCATTCCCATACAGGGTTCAAACTGCCTTCATGCACACTAGGGATCTACAAAAAACAAAGTATAGTTTATAATCCCGACGCCCTGACCTTGTGCATGTTTATATGATGCAGAGGGGCGTGACAAAACCTTGGTATTTGACGCCCTGGGAATGAAAAAGGGCTGGCACCTCACTGTAGATCCTGTTCCAGTGATGTCATCATATTATGAGATTTTAGTAAAAACAGGTCAACCACAAAAAGTAATAGAAAAGATAGATTCATGTCTAACCTAATCTCTGACAGTCTTGCTGAGTCAGTATCACCATTATTTTCAAGACCTTGAATATGGACACCTTTTCTTCTATTTCGCCAGTCATCAATAAAGTTTTAGCCTGTTCTTTTGTTAGACAGGTTGGGGGTTATTTCATATTGTGTCTAGTTAGTCGTGTCAGTGACTAATCCCCAGTCTATCCTGCTCTCCTCACTTCTATAATTTCATTCTGTCTCAGACAGAATATAACTTCAGCCAATGACAATCCAGTATTGCTGTATGTACTGTAACTGTATCTCAATGATCACGGTTTACTGGTGACTCTTTATATCATAGCTGTATGTAGTTACTGCTAGTTTACATGAAAAGCATTCAACTGATGAAATATGGAGTGGAATTTATTGCAAATCAGTCACAGGAGACGCATTGTGCTTGTCATTGCGGTTAGCGCTTACAAAACTGTTAATCAAAAATGTTCCTACAAAACAACACATGGTCATTTTGAACATTTTAGACAGCAAATCTGTTTTAAATATTGTACAGAGTAACACAACAAGAAGGAGCAGCCACAGTGAGCTTTTAGAAGAGCTTTAACCAACTAACCACTGTGCCCTGCTGCTGTGTGTAAAACTACTTGCATTGCGTCCAGCATGAAATAAGACTGTGGTTGCTCATGGTACACTGAAAAAAAGAAAATTATTGACTAACTTATTTATTAAAACAAAGTCCGTGTTTGTGGCTAAGCTGTAAAAAGACTGATCTTCTGTTGAATTTCCAATAAAATGGCTGCTTATTGAGTGTTTGCTGCCATCAGAATTCTGGGATCTGTAGTATTAAACTGCACTTGCTGTCACCACAGGTATCGCTAAATCAACCAGGACTGAAATCTTGAGGTTTATAGCTTCAAAACCTGCATTAACCGATTTTTTTCGGCCACTTAGGGTACAATGCAACACGCTCTAAACACTGACATATTATCACCTTGTGTTGACATGCTAGCAAACAGTACAGTTAGTTTCACATCCAGCACATACAGAGCAACATTAGCATTCATTTGGTTCATTGGATCATTTAGTTTTTCTGGCCATCTGATGAATATTCACTCAGCTTTTAGCTCTGTTTTGGTCTCTAGCATCTTCTGAGGGAAATATCTGGCCTTTTAGTAGCTAGAAGGGCCACTATGTTCACCAGCTAGTGGCTAACTATGTCTGGTGGTGTTTTGGTGCTGGGACGATAGCATTCAGCAGTTTTATCAGAGCTTTTTGCTGGAAAAAAAGCTACCTGCTGTGGCAGAAAATATAACAGCAGTGAGTGTGAAACAGAAAGTAAAGTTGTCGGCTGTAAAACTAAATCAATGAGCTGAAAAAACCTAAAAAGTACATTTGAATAGTCAATTGCTAGCTTGTGGGTTAGCTTAGCTAGATTGTGGGTTAGCAAAACTGTCCTTACGGTTGCTGCCCTGAAGCACAACAGCCAGAGAGGACGAGAGCCAGCACACCAGCTCCAGACAGCGACAGTCACAACTCCCCTGCTACTTTAGCAAAGCACAACAGCATATCTTAGCAAACTAAAAAGTAAACTGAATGTCAGTTGGCAAATCATGTAATGCTTGTTCAGCACACGTGCACACACACTAAACGAACAGCTAGCAGACCGTGAGGAGATATTCGCTGAATTTGACCAAAAGACTATTGGATTAGAATCGCATACCCCCCCCCCACCCCCCAAGCTCTACAATGATAACATATGGCAGAGCCATTGTACTGGATTGCAATCGCCTACGGAGGTAGGTATGATATTATGTCCACCACTGTACATGAGTCATCTCACCTAGAGTAAAACACCTTCACTAGTCTGACTCATGCAATACACAACTCATCTTTAGCAGCAAGCAGGCTATTTAAACCTCAGAGTTCAACTGCTAATGTTGCTAATGCCCCACACTTAACCCTCACTTAGAGGGAAACGAACACCACAGGAAGCCGGAAGGAAGAGAATTTGAAAGAAAAACTGAGCTGTAGGGAGAGAAAAAGTGTTTTATCACCTTTTCCCAGCGAAACATCTGGCAAAGAGGAGATATTAGAAAATGGATAGGGCACTGCCAACAAGTACACACCTGTCGACACACACACTCTTCAAAGTGACCTGAGAGCATCATCATGCATACTAACTTCAGCTGAGTGCAGCAACAAGAAACATGTTTGTTTTCCTACTGATAACTCCAACAACATTATAACGCTGCTCAAACAAATTACTCGACCTTTACAGACATTTCACGCATTTAGAAAATGTTTTCACCCGGAGCAAATTACTCTAGGTGTAAAAGTGGAACACGCTTAAATACATCGATTTTCAATCTTATGATATGCCGGCAGGTGACTTGTTCCTTCATAACGTCAAGTAGGACGATTAAAACATCAGGCCGCTTGTATATTAAAACAAGCCTTTCATTTTCCTCACATGGAGGAAACTATCCAGATACCAGGTAAAAGATGCAACTGTGGTTTTCCTTTCCGGGACCATGACATACATGACTCCTTAGCAACATTCTGGGACACATTTCTGGGGACAAGCAATAATTAATGCCATATTAATTACAATATTTACCACAAGTTTTGCTCAAAATAATAATGTAGAACAAAGTTAGTGCTTGGGAAACAAGAGTAAAGTTTAGATGCAACAATCTTGTGTTTTGGACGAAGGTTCTTGCATCGCCAGTAATGAAAAGGCTTCATCCAATTCGGAGCATAGATTTTAAATTGTATAAAATGGGAAAGTTTGATGTCAAATATACAAAACAAAAAATGTGAAGACATCGCCTTAGGCTTTAAGAATTTACATTTTATAGACCAAACATTTCAGCGATTAATCGCAGAAATATAATAAAAGTGAATTCTGGGTGCTGTTTTCTTGCCGTTGAGGTGACTGTCGTGGGCGGGACCTGCGCTCAAAGATTTAAGACGCGTCCCAGTTGGCCAGCCTCGATCGGAGTGACAGCTTGGCAACATCTACTGTTAGACTGAAGACGGAGCAGGAGTGGACAAGACAGAAAATCAGTGCACGGGTATGTTTTTCCAATGTATACTGATTTTTTTTTTTTTTTTTAACCAATCTGGGATATTGTAATGGGTTAAAAAATACATATTATTTTGTCAGCCTGTAAATGACCTCCTAGCTTATCTCAATTAGCGTGTCACTACAGTTACATGCCCAGGCCGCCCATTAGCCTGCATGACGTTGTGTATGTCAGTCATTTCTGCCAATAGCTCCTCCTAAATGTTACACACTGTCCCTTGAAGTCTTACATCCTGGATTAGAACCTGAGACAAAACACACCATCTTCATATAGAGACATTTTAAATTAAAGACAGTCTGCGATGAACAAAACTTTAAAGCACTCTAAATGGTTTCCAACTAACTGATACATTCAGCACTTTTTGCCCAAAACTGCTCGTTCACACAGATTGATCCGTTTTGAACCCTAGCTCTTCATTGTTGCAGTCCTAAATAAGAGGAGAAACTGTAGATTACTTTCTGCTGTGGACATTTTTCTGGCACCAAGCAGCCCTCTTATCTTTACTTTTTGTAATTTGGGAAAAATCATTGCTTCTACAATCGTACGCTGAACCTTTCAAAGCTGTACAAATGACAAACATTCCTCTGGGATTACACGGTAGTGCTAAGAATGTTGTAAGCAGCCGACAAATGCATGAATACAGAGCTAAAACTGATGCGGTTACTCAGTCTCATTTTTCTTATACTTTCAGATATTTGCTTTCGCTTTGATTTTACTTTTCAGGAATTTTCTTCAAATGTGTCAGTATAAACAAAGCTGATCAACGCCGATTGTTTCTCTGTGTATCCAAAAAAAATAACACAATCGGAGTAGGTGCATATGACACCCCCTCCTGGAATTGTCGCTAAGCTCCGCCCTCCTTAGATGCTGTTTCTACGCCTGTCAAGCTTTCAGGTCGCAGGTCAGCAGTACCATAGTTGGTTGAAACATAGACTATCTGAGAATTGGGTAGATTTTCCGATTAACTGCTATGTTGACCAACAGGCCAATCGCCCCAAAACTTGGGGCCGTAAATAAGTTACGTTTTTTTAGCTTTTTTTTTTTTTTTTTTAATCACACTGTTCCTGTACAGTGTCTGGCTTTTGAGTTCCCACCAACTTTCAGGAAAAAACAGCGAGAACAAAGAGGAGGGAAGCATTGTGGGAGAGATGATGAAATGCTTTGGACCTTAACTGGTGTTTGGGTGACAGTTCAGTGTGGAAACAGGGACACAAACAAACACACATGATCAAAGGGGTGTGTGTGTGTGTGTGTGTGTGTGTGTGGGCAGGCGGGTATTACTAATGTTGTGGGGACATAAAGTTTAAGTACATAAGTCAATGTGATGTCCCCGAAAGTGATGGAAACACAACGTGTGTGTGTGTGTGTGGGGGCGGGGGGGGTGGAGCTGGTATTGTGATTTACATAAACACTTTTTAGTGATGTAGTATAGGAATGATTAATTAATATTATTTATTGTCCATTAATTCATAAAACTAATTCAGCACATGAAAAAGCGAGATGAGTGGTTTGATGGTTAATAAATGTCAAAATATTCTAGGGAGGTACAAAGAAAACTAATTATCCTGTCTCCTGAATCCTGTAGCTATTGCAACAACCTCTAAGATATCCTGACTCTGATAAATACAAAAAAGAGAATTAAAAGTGGGACAACCAGCCCCAGTTTCCCCTAACTTAAAATTGTGTGTCAGCATCAATAGCTTTGCTCTGAAACCAATGTGTTTCTATAACTTCAGGCTGAAAAGGAAAGGCTGTTGGAAGGAGTTGATGGATAATCCCATTGCATGGTGCAGAGTTTTTACTTAAGTATCAAAATTTGAAAGAGCCTTACACTTTTCCTCATTTCTACTCCACTCTTTTGCACAGTTTTTATGATTATAAATCTCTAATGTCTTAAGGACAGAACAAAGTTTAGCATTTTTAGGAGAAGAAAAAGTGTCATGCTGCTAGCTTGGCTTGAAGGGTGGTGATTTCAGTCGGTCCATCGGCCCTCCACGTCAGACTTGCCTGAAAAATCTCAACACTTTTCCCCTAGTGCCACCATGAGGTCAACTTTTGTGGTTTTGAGTGAAATGTCTCAATAACAACTGGATGAATTGCCATGTAATCTGGTGCACATGTTCCCCTTCAGGATGAG
This sequence comes from Coreoperca whiteheadi, assembly GCA_011952105.1. Lineage (NCBI taxonomy): Eukaryota > Metazoa > Chordata > Actinopteri > Centrarchiformes > Sinipercidae > Coreoperca > Coreoperca whiteheadi. The sequence continues at coordinate 21,682,268 of CM022480.1, forward strand.
TTGTATTAATAATCAACTTTTTATCCATCGCCATCATCAGGTCAAAGTTTTAATTAGTCCAATACTTTGGTTTATGAAGAAATACCTGCAAAACTAAAATGTTCGAATGCTAACACGCTAAAATAAGACTGAACATGGAAAACATACCTGCTTTACATCAGCATGTGAGCATTTTCATTCTGAACTTGCTAGAATGCTGCTAGCAACGGTGCAATGTTAGTACTCTCTCATTCGTTCCTTTCCCCATTCACTGCTTTTGAAGCCCGTATTACAATCAAATTCAAGTATGTGCTTCCTGTTTTGCTACGATCTCCAGTCGGCTCTGGCAGATTTACAGGTCAGAGTTCACTTTTGTTAAGCTCGGCCAATAAGAACACTGCTGCGCCATGGTTGGAAAAGGAGAGGTCATTATTCTGGCTAGTTTCTTCACCATTTTAGCACATTATCACACTGCTACACTGCAAACTGTACCATCACTTTCATACACCATTTACAGACTGTGATTGCTCTGATCAAAATGTATCTATTACCCACATCAGAAATGTAACATCACTTCCTTTTTGAGGCAGAGTGCGGGTGAATATCGTTGATTGGAATTGGATTGTGACTGTATTTCCAGTCAATTCTTTTGTGTCTGTGCCTGTTTAATAATTTCCTGGCACCAAACGGCTCCAGCATGTTTACACCGAGGTAGGGCAAGCAAGAAATTGCATTTGCGTTTCAACCTTTTGTTGCAATCACTGAGGGATTTTTGTGGCTTCATTTGGCAGGTGAGCAAGCAGACAGACTTCTCCAAAATCACAGAGCACATTATGTGAAGTTTCACTTCTTTCAGTTTGCTACATATTTTTCTTCCAACTGTTGTAGACTGATGTGCATCAAAATATAATTTTTGATGTAATTTAGGGTCTTACCAATAATATCATCCGCATGTCACTGAGTGTAATCGCTTGCCAGAGTTCTGCAGAAATGTCAATTCTGATGTTCGGTTGTGTGTGAGCGAATCACACACAACTTGTAGAATGTAGAATTGTTTCCGTGGGGTTGATTAAATACCAGTAGCCATCACATCGCAGCTGGAATGATGTGTGTTTCATCTACAGTCCATTTGAGCAAGAGCTATGCATTGTTTTACACATGGATGGCACAGTGGCAGTAACTAAGGTGACCGGATCGGTAAAGTTAATTGAGAGCCTGTGTTTAGTTGTTTTTTTCCTCTCCATTGGACAAATAAGCATAGGGACTTGTCTGTGTTTATTGGAATCCAAAGACATACTATAAATGGGGCTTTTTGAAGAGGCACAGAAGTAGAACCATGGAGATTAAATGAATAAATTAGCCTATATTAATTGTTTGCACTATAAAAGGTTAGCGAAAGTATGGCCGGCACCAATGTACATCAGCTACCACTTACGGCATATTTAGAGTGATGTTCATTGCAAACTGACTGTGAGTCTTGTTGCAAAGAAACATTCATAGCTGCAAGGATGTAGGCCTACATGCTTTGAGTCATCTGATATATAATAATCAACCACATCAAACCTCCACACAAAAAAGTTTATGATATTGCATCCCCACGCTTAGATGGCGATGACAAGAAACATATGTATGGTGGTTCTTTATTGGAGTTAATTAGTGATGAAGGACCCTCATGCATGAATCATACAGTAGCCTAATTTTCCGCATGATCCATGATTATGAAGATACAGAAAAATGGAAATGCATGGTTAAAAACAGCATGTTGTCAATATCTTAGAGATCCCCAAAAATTTCACAAATCGTGTTCCCGTGGCTCCGCTGTAGTTCACACCCTGCACCTCCCTTTTGTGAATGATCAGGACATGAAACCGTCCGGTTGCTTCTTGTGATGCTGTTATTGCGGACAAGAAAAGAGACAAAAATGTGCTTTTCCTTACCAAAACCTCAGAGATAGCAGCTAGCTGTCTGCTGCTGGGATGTTAGGGCTTTTTTGATATTTTACCTCAAACTTGATTTCGAAAGGTTATTATTTGTAGTCATTTGTATTAACTTTTTGATCAAGAAGTATGAAACTGTATATTTATTTGTATTAATGTAGAAATTTGAAATTAATCGGCATACTCTTATTGCACCATGCACTTGAAAATCAAAGACAAACGCCATGCTTAAATTCTAACTTTTAAACTGCTGGTGTCATGAGGAAAAAATTGAATGAAAAATGGGTTCACAGAAAGGAAAAAGTTGAGAAACCCTGGTATAGGGCAAGTCTTTGACACTATCTATAGGGTGACTTTCAAAGTCCAACCTGCTCCACCTGTTTGTCGTCTTTATATACATTTCCCTTCGGTCCCCACTCCTATTTTGCTCTGCTGAAAGTCTGAGCAAAATGTCAACTTATTAAATTTGTACGTTACAAGATGGCAACGTTGCAGTGATTTCCCCCTACGCTTCTTTAGAGTGGCTTCAGTCCTCCAACTGGGAGAGGAAGGCATTCTGAGAAGTGAAAATGTTCCATCAAAGTGAAATATTGCTTTAAGCCTCAGACAGAAAAAGTGACAGACAAAAAGTAGCACTGGGCCGCTGTGTATACTGGTATCTACATGCAAAGTAGTGGAAATAAAGAGTTCCCAGTGGCTTGGCAAAAAATTAAACAGAAGATGGTGAGAAGCTGTTAGCTGAGCGTGACTTTTTTGTTCTACTAGTGCTGGAAAAAAAACAACCATATAGAAGCAGTTAGAACACACAACACAAGTTTGTTAAAGCAGCTATTCTGTTTACAGCACACTTCTAGCTCGGAGTTATTACTCTACAACATCAAAGGAGATACAGCAGCATCTGACAGTATATCCCGACCAGACGTCAGCTCAAATGATCCCAAAAGGTCTTACTCAACAGCAAATACTGTAGATATAAGTTCTGTTTTCATGCTATAAAAAGGTCAGATTGCTTTAGTTATATGCAATGGAGAAGAACTAAGAATATTATCTTAGCTATGACCAGGTTAATAAATATATCGTTTATGTCTTCCATGTACAACTTAAGGTTGTCAGTTAGGAGTATACCGTAAACCCACTTAAGTCCTACAAAGGACTTACAAAGGTTAGACTACAGGACAAGTCGTATTCCTGAGAGAATGTAGGAAAGTCATGTGAAAAACAGCCTTCAAAGAGCAAGTGCGAAATAATATGAATCTGTTCTTTGCCTTACAAGAACACATAATTATCCCATAGCATACATACAAGTCCTTCAAATTATATGACAAACTTTGCCGGTAGTCCATTCATTCCAGGGTGACAGAGAGGCGTTTTCTGATCTGACGCCCTATCGGCAGGACAACATTTGTTTGTGCTTTCCAAAACAGTTACAAATCACTGTTAAAAAAATGAATCCATTTTATGATGCGACAGTGCTGTGGTTAATGTTTGGTTAGGTTTAGGCACAAAAACAACTTTGTTAGGTTAAGGGAGAGATAATGGTTCGGTTAACATAGGTACTTAAAGCTGAAGTAGGCAGGGTTCCTTTGAAAAAAATGTGTCTGTGGGCGCATTTTTATTTTTTTATTTTAAAAGGAACCCTTCAATTAAATATTGTTAGTGACATGCAATGGTCAAAATATAGTAACTAATATTATTGCCTACTTCAGCTTTAAGGTTAGGGAAACAGAATCGTTTGGGTTAAAATTGTTACTGTAGTTATGTCAGGGAGTCTTTGTCGTCATGGTTACAATAATAAACCCGCTGTTGAGGGTATTTATCGTGGTCATGCAAGTTGACCGCCAGTTGGAAAGGAGAGTAGAGATGAGATCTGGAGCACACAGTTATAGGTAAAGCTTCTTAATAAGGGGCTGCAAGTGCTGCTTGAACAAACAGCTTGTCATATAAGAGCAAAAGCTTAATAACCACGCGATCCAGATGCCATCCCTCTACTGTAATGAATTTCAGCTTACTCCACTTTCACCCACTGCGGAAAAGTGGAAGAAAACAAATCCAGGTTTATGAATATGACTGGTGATAAAGATTTCTCAAAAACATGTACCAAAGCACACGGACCGTTTACCTTCCTGCCCCCCCCCCCCTCTCAGCTGACCAGAGCAGCAGGAGTGCACACACAAAATAAACTTTAATTGTACCATGTTGTTCTCTTTCTCACCAACTCAACTAAATCCATGAGAACTGGGAATAGAGGCTGTTTAGGTGTTTGTGTGTGTGTGTGTGTGTGTGTGTGTCGGGCTTGTAGTTCCCCCTTGTGCTCTCAGAGGCTGGTAATTGGAGAGATAGAGAGATTGCTGACACATGACTTGTTCTGGCTGGGAGGGCTGGATCCTGCCTCTCTTTCATTCCTTCATTTCATTCATGTCCACTGTGCAGAAGGGCAGAGGAGCAGAGGGCGTCGAACAAAGGCTGCTCAATTTCTAGCTGCTCCCACTTTACCAACCTTGGACTAAATTGGCTTTCAGTTCGCTCGGCTCCAAAGGCTGGCAGGACCCACAATTCACATAACAATGACGGGGCCTTTATTCTCGGCATTTCTTCACTGGATGACAAGCTGATGACAAAATAGAAATTATTTTCCCTTTAAATTTAAAAAAAAATCTTCTCTCAGAGTTCATTAGATAAGTCAGGAACTACATGAGATAGACTCAATTTAAACCCTGGTTATTCTTTTTCATAACTATCAGAGCAGCTTCACCCTTACAATAAGTCAGGCATCCACTTATTAGTATTAGGACATAGTAAAGTAACTGCTGAATCCAAACTGATGTGACACTTTGAACTGTAATTTTAAAAGAATATATATACACAAAAACATTGGAGATGTTGCATCCAGAGGTGGCCATAGCAAATATAATATTGGAATGGATTCTAGAAGAAACCCTTAAGTGTCTCTTAAGGATGTGGGCCATTAGGCACTAAGAACAGAATATGTAGAGGTAACATGCTTGACCAAAACTGCTCTTTAAACAGTTCTTTCATTTGGTTGGCCATTTTCAGTATTTCTTCATTTTTACAAAAGAAACGCCTGCTCCAAAACTTCTCAAGGTCCCATTTTTATTTTTTATTTTTATCTGTTTTGTGGATTTCTGCAAGTTTTCACCATGCATGAGTCAGCCGCGGGCCTGCTTTGAAGTGCATCTTGCGGGAGCGCGCAAAGCAAGAAACTATCTGACGAGTGACGATTTCTGACGAGTACTGTGATAATGCAGCAGAGTAATCCAAATACTTACAAAAGCAATAAATGGTTGAATGAGTGTTCACACTGCAATAGGTATTTTTTGGAATTTGCTTGTCATGTAGAATTGTAGCATTAAGGACTTTATTTTTTATTCAATCCATCTGTTTATCTTCATAGAATCTAAATGTCCCATCTCATGTACCTTTGTTCGTGTTTTCTCACCAGCTAATCATACACTACTATTAAAACTGAGTGAAATATGTTTATTCCTTAGAAAACATGTAGGCAGGGCTGAGCAGTGAAGTATTCCAGTGTTTGTGAAGCTCAGACTGTCCTTAGATTTGTTTCAGAAAGTATATGGTGGCAGAAAGTTGCAGATATTCGCACTTCCTCTCCATTCCTCTGCCTCCTTGATCCTCGAGTCTTTTCCTCTGCGTCTGATGCCATTACATATTGAGACATTTAGCTCATGTTCTTATTTAGTGGAGTGGCAATGCAAACATGATCACCAAAGGTTTTCAGTGTGTATTTGCAAAGTGTTCCATCCGCCCTCAGGATTCATCCATGTCTTCTTCCTTCGTCCTTTTACTCATCCCTCTCGCTCTGCCCTCTCACTAACCCCCGTCTCTCCATCTCTGTCTGATTCATGGTGTCAGTGTCTGTCCTCTCTCCTCTGCAGCCTAGAGGCAAACATCACAAACTTTCCACTCTCCCTTCCGTCACCATCCTTTCTTACCCCTATCTACCTCACTTGATCCTATTTCCTCTGTTGTAGTAAAGCAAAGGCCAAGAACAGTCAAGCCATACAGTAGGCCTACTATTAATGCAGCAAAGAAACCTCAGATTTTCAGTTTCAAATGTTTAAAATATTGTGTTATCTATGGTGCTACATGCTGCATTTACAGACACGGCTTCATTTTGTATTTGTGTTGGTTGTGTTCTTCTATATCAAGAATACAAAGAACTAGGAGACAAATGAAATAAACAAAATCAATAATGCTGTTGGATACAAATTACTTCAATATCTTATTTCAGTTGGCCTGAGGTAAAGAACAGAATTGGACTTATAACTTATTGAAAGAACTTATTGTCTAAATATCCAACTATAAAGGAAGAAATCTCTGTGTGCATGTCTCCTTTGAGTATTTCGACAACCATTCATCCCATCGACTTCACACTTAGCAGGTGTATTGCTGACGACCCCTAGGGAGTGCAGTGTCAAGTGTGAGCGCTTGAGAACTACAGGACATATTTATTAGCAATATTTATTAGTACACGCTGTGTACTGGATTGAGAGTGGGCCCCTATTAACTATTACACCACCACACGGCATGAGAGATTGGAGATGTTACATTGTAGCAAAGTCACAAGTCGGGTGCAGCTCGCTCTGGCTTGCAATATGACATATTCAACAACAGATGAAGAAAGAGACAGAGGATGTTACATTGAAGCAAAGTCTCGAAAGTTTGCCACTTTGTTACGCTAAACTCAAACATTTCAAGCATCAGTGATGTAACTTAAATAGAGTCGATGTCGTGGGATGTGTCTCTGCCGCCGCCATCCTGCAGCGGTTTTATGAACCGTTCACATAGTAGAAAATGCGAGATGTTTGTGCTGCTTTTGGATGTTCTAACGAAAGAAATACCAAAACCACCAGAGAATCACATTTCACAGTTGACGAGCTGTTTTACAATATTTTACTGTTATTAACATGTTGAATTTGATTAAGTGGTCCATTTTTTTAGCTAACATAAGGTTAAGGTTTAGTGATTGTCTGATGCTAAGTTAAGTTAAGCTATCAGACTGTAATTGTTACACTGCATCTCTTCTCACAGACTCTGCTGATACACTGAATACAGTATGTGTTTTATTTTTTGTGGGACTTAAAATGTAAATTAGCTAAATGTGAATATTTCACTATAAATGTAGCCTACCTAAAAAGAGAGTTGTGAAGCATGCCATAAATGTACTAACTTCTTTATTTCCTAAATTATAAACAAAGTTAATTTAATCATGACAGAAAGGATAATTGTTGAAAGTACTACATTAAAGATTCATTACTTAAAAGCAACAAACCAAGTTAAAATTTGAGAATTACACAACAACATTTTAGGTATTATTCATTAGGAGTTCAACACATGAAAACTCACAGAGCCCAACGACTCCAATGAGGCTCCTTCAGTCCCTCCAGGATTTCGCAGGCCTTTTTCGTGATTGTTGCGGCCTAAAATGCCTGATGTTGCGGCCGCTTTTCTTAAAAGTTGCGATATTTCGGCATTTGTTTTTCTAGGTTAACACGGCAAAGGTAGATCGAATTTTACTTAAAGTGCTCATATTATGCTTTTTTGCTTTTTCCCCCGTCCTTTATTGTGTTTAAATATCTTTTTTTGTGCATGTTATAGTTTTACAAAGGGGAAAACCCCAAAGTGCAGCCCAAAGGGAATTACCATGTCCTACAGAAAACACTGTTCACCATCTGCTCTATTGTAGTCCAGCCTTTACTTCAGAGGCAAATGTGAGTAAACTTTTTGAGCATTTCTGAAGCTAAAACGCAGCTAAATGTCTGAAATAAAACTGCTAAGGATCGGTAAGTGACGCCACCATCTACGCTGACGTGTAGCCGACACTTCCGCATGACGGTGACGTTACGTACCGATCCTCGGGCTGTTGCCTACAACGTCTCGGCTGCAGTGGAATAATGTTACAGACACGCAAGCTTGAGTTTACACATTCAGGTGATTCCAGAACAAGCTAACACAACCATCGAAAACGTTAACCTAGCTAGCCATCACAAGTCAGTGAAGTCTGCAAACACCAGCCAGCAACTTGTCAACAGCTAACTGTTAGCTAGCTACTATTTATTTTCTGTCTGTTGGCAGAAAGGGAGTAAAAGCTTCATTTAATGAGGAGTAACGTAACTGGTTGCTTAGCTCGCTACACTTTCCAAGGAGCTGTGCACATCTTGCAGAACAGTTTACCCCCGTTTCGTAAAGAACATCTGGATACTGTTTTTCACGGTCCTTTGCTGTTATTTTTGTGGGTAAATGTGAGATGTTGGCAGCACAGATGTTTGCAGCGTCTTCTGAACAAAACAAGGAAGGGAGTTTGCTGGCGTATGACGCCGCTTAGCAGGAGACCGCGATGATTGGTCAAAGTTGCAGAAAAGTTGCGGTGATTGGTCAAAATTGCGAGTCGCGCTGAATTCATGGGGATTTGTTGAAGTTGCGTTAATAGTTGCGATCGCGACATCGCGAAATCCTGAAGGGACTGAATATTGCTCACAGCCTTTGTCACAAAGTATCCTCGCCTTTCCTTCTCCCACCTTTCCTGTCACTACAAACTGCCCTGTGAAGCAGAAATGCCATAAACATAATCTTTGGGAAAGTAAATAGTTTCTCTACTTTTGAAAGAGAACAGCCAAATGGCTGACGGCAAGCATTAATCACACAGATGAGACTCAGGTTCAAAATTACTCATGTTGTCTCTAAGACATGGCCACTTTGTTCCATAAATCTCATCCTCCCTCTGTTTAGCGCACTCACACACACACACAGCAAGACCATGGCATGGGCGCAATTGTATTTTTATTTTTATTCCAAATCAATAAATGAAAAAGGCTGCAAACTGCTGTCCCAATATGAACCCCTATGACAATCATAGATAAAAAAATACAAAGACACACACAAACAGGCCCCACTTGTGTATCCTGGCACACCCACTGTATCCAATTAGTGTCAGTGTCTGCTTTGGTCTGACTTCAGTACAACATGGACCTCTGCTGTTGCAGTCCTATTGGTCCCACTGAGCTAGACAAAATCCATCAATTTACCAACTCTTCAGAATCCATTTTGAAATGTCTCCCTCTGTCTCTCTTGCTCTCGATCAATCCCTTTCATGTTTGAACAGTTGAGGGCTTTATACTTTTTTTTGTTAAGATATTCTAAATGAGTGTTTAGTGCCATAAAAGGTCAAGGCCCTGCTACTTTTGAGCTGCCAGATGGAAATAGTGCGAGATGGTATTATCGAATCTCAGTCCCAGGGTGAGATAGAATGTCACTTTGGCACTGCACATGAACCAAGCAGGGAAAATTAGTTTTATTTAATGATTCAGCAACAACTTCTCCGAAGTTTACACATATTCTTAAATTTATCCCATATTGAATGATTATAACAACAAAAGTACTCAATGTTTCTCAAGGTGCTCATATCCAGCAACAGGAAGTGCCTGGATGAGGTTATTGCTGCCAAGGGGGGGGGGTCAACCAGTTATTGATGCCAAGGGTTCACTTACTTTTTCCACTGCCATATTGAATGTTGAATAAGTGTGTTCAATAAGGAAATGAAAGATCACAATTTTTTTGTGTAATTCTACAATCAGGGTCCACTTAAGAGCTTTTTCTAGAGCTTATATATCTGTCTTCCTCAGTGGAGTTTTCTCCATTGTCATGAAGATAGTTCATGTGTCATCATGTACAGCCCAAGCATCCAAATGGGACTTGTGTGTGGCTGGGCTGTTGGAACATCTAGACAGTTTAAGTCACAAGATGTCAGCACTTACCATAAACCATTTAACACCACAAGAGCTTTGCTGGGACACCCTTAAGATAACACCCCACCCAGAAAGGAAAACTGGAGTGGTGTACCACATCAAATGCATCAACAGTACGCAAAACTACATGGTGAAACAGCCAAAACCCTAAACAAGAAACCGAAGAAATATCTAAAACAGAGAACATTAGCTGTCTTTGAATTGTTGACCACATGGGTCACAACATTTACTGGGAAGGGGTCAAAGTCATTGACCAGGAGGCTGTGGATGGACAGAGGAAGATTAAGAAGGGCATTCACATCCAACAGCAGACACCATCTTTAACAGAGACAGGTGTTACAATCCCCCAGCCCATTTACAACCACCTGTTACCACGTGACAGGAAGTTCCATAGTTAGGTAACGTGATGACAGGCAGAGTCCCTCCACTGAGAAAGACCAAGTGAAAAAGTTTGTGATTGTGGTCTGAGATAGTTTTTGTAGTTTGTGTAGATAACCTTGATTTCAGTCCAATAAAAAAAAACAAAAAAAAACATACACAACCGCCATCTCTGATTTAGAACTGAAAAAGTTTAACTTCTAGAGTTACAGTGACGTGCTAAAGGGGCACAGCGAACGAAAGATCCCTGTACAGTCACTGCCTGGTCTCATATCCAGCCCCCTGCTGTGTTGCTGTCAGTGTCTGTCTCTCCTTTGTTTCCACTTGTCAGATCTCGGGAGAAAACCAGAGGGAAACAGATTCAGGATGGAGGAGACAACTGAAACTGAGTGCAGTCTGTCCAAGCTAAAGATATCACTGCGTCAGTCTCATCCTCCCTCTCACTGTCACTTTTACTTTATTCTATCTCTGTCTCTCTTACTTTGTCTCCCCTTTGTGTCTTAAGCTGCGTAAAGTTTCATGCAAAAGTTCCCATTTAAACAAAAGTCAAAGAAGGGACAGATGACAGCATATTCTGAATATTTTGAAAGAAGAGTAATGTTCAAGACACTTAATTCCCACCAAGTATGATTTTAAAATCAGCACTAAATGCATTTATGTTGGGATGAATCATCCAACCTCATGTCTTTATACACTGAAATCTTATATTAGTGACTGTACAGACTGCAGAAATTATTCTTTAATGCCCCTAAATGTATGGAACGCCATTTTATTCAATCTTAAAAAAATAAAAATAAATAAAAAATAAGGCTATGAAATTAATTAATATTCTATGAAATAAAAGAAATGCGTCAATATGGTTCAATAAATAGATTTTATTTCACTCGGCTATTATTTCATAATGCCACATTTATTTATTTCATGGTACTAATTCATAATGCCACATTTTCTATATTCAAATGAAGGGGGATGGTCATCTCACAGAGTTGCAAGACCAGACATAGCCTCAGAGAAGACGGACAGTTTGCAGTTTGACAACAAGACAAGGAATCATACAGTAACAGGTGGTTTTCTGCTGGGTTTGGCTCCTGGCACCCTGAGAAATGTCCTAATGGATTGCCAAAAAATGTGGTACACACAAGATGAATTATAATCCCTTCAAGGGATACCTTAACATTTCTTTTAATGCCACCTTGAGGCCAACATTTAATTTGTCCCATACTTTGGTTTACGGCCAGATACCTGCAAAACTAATGATTTTCCCATGAGCCTCAGCTGTATTTGTGTTTAGCGCTAACATGCCAAACTGAGATGATTCTCATAAACATTACACCTGCTTAGCATCACTATATTTATTCAATTGATCATGTTAGCATGCTAAGGATAGCATTTAGCATTTCAAATCCCGCCTTATGATGTACATCATCCTAAGGACTGAAGTGCCTGGTATGGCGCAACTGGGTCCTACCCAGGAGCCAGTCCCAGGTTTAGGGCTCCCATGCAAGTGCCTGGTGGCTTGTTCATACCCCTCAGGGCCTGGCCGGTCCCAGCCCGAGGGACAAACCGTAATGGGTCGGAGCAATGTGGATTGGGTGGCGGTCAAAGGTGGGGGTCTAGGCGACCCAATCCACGGACACAGAATCTGGCTCTAGGGACATGGAATGTCACCTCGCTGGGGGTGAAGGAGCCTGAGCTCGTGTGGGAGGTTGAGAGATACTGACTGGAGATAGTCGGGCTCACCTCCACGCACAGCTTGGGCTCTGGAATACAACCTCTCAGGTGGAGCGCTCCTGCACTTGAAGAAGTTTAAGTATCTTGGGGTCTTGTTGACGAGTGAGGGAAGGATGCAACGGGAGATCGACAGGCTGATCGATGTTTCCTCCTCTGTGATGCGGTCGATGTACGGGTCTGTTGTGGTGAAGAAAGAGCTGAGCTGCAAGGTTGAAGCTCTCTATTTACCGGTCGATCTATTTTCTTACTTTCACCTATGGTCATGAGCTTTGGGTCATGACCAAAAGGAGAGGATCCCCGATACAGGGGGCTGAAATGAGTTTCTTCCGTAGGGTGGCTGGGCACTTCCTTAGAGATAGGGGGAGGAGCTCCGTCACTCGGGAAGAGCTCAGAGTAGAGTCGCTGCTCCTCCACAGCTGAGGTGGCTAAGGCATCTGAACCGGGTGCCTCCTGGATGCCTCCCTGGGTAGGTGTTCCGGGCATGTCTAACTGGGAGGAGGCCCCAGGGAAGACCTAGGACATGCTGGAGGGACTATGTCTCTCAGCTAGCCTGGGAACGCCTCGGTATTCCCCCGGAAGAGCTGGAGAAAGTGTCTGGGTAGAGGGAAGTCTGGGTGTCTCTGCATAGACTGCTTGTCTGGGACCGTACATAGTCAGGACAGATGTTCGGCTAAAATAATCCACTAATGTGAGGGATTTACAGATCCAGTCTTAAACCTCCTGAACTCCTCGCAGACTCGTCAGTGGTCGCCTCAATAATAGCAAACATGCTTGATATTATTCAATTCAATTCAATTCAATTAAATTTTATTTATATAGCCCAGTATCACAAATCACATTTGCCTCAAAGGGCTTCACAATCTGTAACATACGACACCCTCTGTCCTTAGACCCTCGATTCGATTAAGGAAAAACTACCCAAAAAAAACCCTTTTAATAGGGGAAAAAAAACGATAGAAACCTCAGGAAGCGCAACAGAGGAGGGATCCCTCTCCCAGGACGGACAGACATGCAATAGATGTCATAAGTACAGAATAGATTTATAGCATCAAAACTATAACATATATAGCCATGATGGCAAAACTGTTGTATATACATACACATTATTACGTTAGAAATGTTTAGGTGGCAAAACACAAGGGAAGATGATGGGTCCAGACGGACAGCCGAGCAGCTCCAGGTGGAGCCCAACGAGCAGGACCTGAGCCACTCGTCCCCTGCACCATAGACACAGCAGCACTGCCCCAGCAGGTCGCCATAGTCACCGATCCAGATACATCTCCGGACACTGAAATACCTGCTGAAAGTGACACTAAGAAAGAATAGACGGACGACAAAAGACAAAACTCCGGGAGATGGAAGAAGTCAAGTTAGTGACATGCATTTATGGGATGCGAATGCATACGGATGGAGAGGAGGACAGAGGTGAAGAGAGAGAGGTGCATCATGGGAAGTCCCCCGACAGTCTAGGCCTATAGCAGCATAACTAAGGGATGGTTCAGGACTCTCCTGAGCCAGCCCTAACTATAAGCTTTATCAAAGAGAAAAGTCTTTAGCCTACTCTTAAATGTGGAGATGGTGTCTGCCTCCCGAACCCGAACTGGGATCTGATTCCACAGGAGAGGAGCTTGATAGCTAAAGGCTCTGGCTCCCATTCTACTTTTGGAGACTCTAGGAACCACAAGAAACCCTGCATTCTGAGAGCGCAGTGTTCTAGTGGGGTGATAAGGTACTATGAGCTCTGTAAGATACGACGGTGCCTGACCATTAAGAGCTTTATAGGTGAGGAGAAGGATTTTAAATTCTATTCTGGATTTCACAGGGAGCCAGTGCAGAGAAGATAATATTGGAGAAATATGATCTCTTTTCCTAGTTCCTGTCAGTACACGTGCTGCAGCGTTCTGAATCAACTGGAGAATTTTAAGTGACTTTTTCGGGCTGCCTGATAATATGGAATTGCAGTAATCCAGCCTTGAAGTAACAAATGCATGGATTAATTTTTCTGCATCACTTCGAGACAGGAAGTGCCTGATTTTGGCAATGTTACGTAGGTGAAAAAAGGCTGTCCGTGAGGTTTGCTTCATGTGGGAGTCGAAGGATAGATCCTGATCAAAGATAACTCCTAGGTTCCTCACAGAGGTGCTGGAGGCCAGGGCAATGCCCTCTAGAGCAATTAGGTCTGCCGACAGCGAGTCTCGGAGGCGTTCGGGGCCAAGTACAATAACTTCAGTTTTGTCCGAGTTTAGCATCAGAAAATTTCTGGTCATCCAGGTTTTTATGTCCTTAAGGCATGATTGAAGGTTAACTAACTGATCAGTTTCATCCGGCTTAATCGATAAATATAACTGGGTATCATCTGCGTAACAATGAAACTTTATGGAGTGCTTTCTAATAATATTGCCCAAAGGAAGCATATATAAAGTAAATAGAAGTGGTCCAAGCACAGAACCTTGCGGAACTCCGTGACTAACTTTGGTGTGCTTCGATGAGTCATCGTTAACATAAACAAACTGAGATCGGTCTGATAGATAGGATTTAAACCAGCTTAACGCGGTTGCTTTAATTCCAATTAAATGTTCCAGTCTCTGTAATAGAATTTGATGGTCAATGGTATCGAATGCAGCACTAAGATCTAGCAAGACAAGTACAGAGACAAGTCCATTGTCTGATGCAATTAAGAGGTCATTTGTAATTTTCACCAGTGCTGTTTCTGTGCTATGATGCACTCTGAAACCTGACTGGAAATCCTCAAATATACTATTGTTATTTAGAAAGTCACATAACTGATTAGCAACAGTTTTTTCAAGGATCTTAGAGATAAAGGGAAGGTTAGATATAGGTCTATAGTTGGCTAAAACCCCTGGATCCAGCGTGGGCTTTTTAAGGTGAGGTTTAATAACAGCTACTTTAAAAGACTGTGGTACATAACCTGTCAGTAAAGACAAATTGATCATATCTACAAAAGATGAACTAACTAATGGTAGAACATCTTTAAGCAGCCTAGTTGGAATTGGGTCTAAGAGACAGGTCGATGGCTTAGATGAAGAAATTGTCGACGTTAGTTGAATAAAGTCGACAGGAGAGAAGCAGTCCAAGTACACATCAGGTTTCACAGCTCCCTCCAACGCCTCTATGCTTGCAGATCGGTTGGCACCAGCTGAGGGCAGGACGTAATTAATTTTCTCTCTAATAGTCAAAATTTTATCATTAAAGAAGCTCATGAAGTCGTTACTGCTGAGGGCTACTGGAATACATGGCTCAATGGAGCTGTGGCTCTCTGTCAGCCTGGCTACAGTGCTGAAAAGAAACCTGGGGTTGTTCTTATTTTCCTCTATTAGTGATGAGTAGTAGGCTGCTCTGGCATTACGGAGGGCCTTCTTATATATTTTAAGACTATCTTGCCAGGCTAAACAAGATTCTCCTAGATAGTTGGAACGCCATTTTCTTTCAAGTTTTCGTGATGTTTGCTTTAATTTGCGGGTTTCAGCGTTATACCATGGAGCTAGCCTTTTTTGTTTTATTATCTTCTTTTTAAGAGGAGCAACAGAATCAAGTGTCGTTCGCAGTGAACCTGCAGCACTATCAACAAGATGATCAATTTGGGACGGACTGAAATTTGCATAAGAGTCCTCTGTTATGTTAAGACATAGCATTGAGTGAAATTCAGATTTAATTTCTTCCTTAAATTTAGCTACAGCACTATCAGATAGACATCTACTGTAGTAGTATTTGACTGCTGGTGTGTACTCCAGTAATAGGAGTTCAAAAGTTATTAAATAATGGTCTGATAGTGAAGGATTCTGTGGAAAGACTGTTAGATGTTCAATTTCAATGCCGTATACCAGAACAAGGTCGAGGGTGTGGCCAAAATAGTTAGTGGGTTTATGTACACACTGACAGAAGCCAATCGAGTCTAATAATGAGATAAACGCAGTACTAAGGCTATCATTTTCAACGCCCACATGAATATTAAAATCACCTACAATAATTGCTTTATCTGTTTTAAGGACTAAACCTGATAGAAATTCTGAGAATTCAGATAAAAACTCTGAATAGGGACCAGGAGCGCGGTACACTATAACAAATAGGATTGGCTGTCGTGTTTTCCAGGTTGGATGTGAAAGACTTAGAACAAGGCTTTCAAATGAGTTATAATTTAGTTTAGGTTTAGGGTTGATTAATAGGCTTGAGTCGAAGATGGCTGCAACTCCACCTCCTCGCCCGGTGCCTCGAGGAATGTGAGTATTAATATGACTGGGCGGAGTGGATTCATTTAGGCTAACATATTCTTCATGACCCAGCCAGGTTTCAGTGAGACAAAATAAATCAATGTGATAATCTGATATCAGATCATTTACTAGTACAGCTTTAGATGACAGAGATCTGATGTTTAGGAGTCCACATTTAATTCTCTTATTTTGAGGTTATTATATAACTCCCTATAGTGTATGGATGGTGTAACATGGGACTGAGTGATAATGACTATTGAATGAAATTACTCTTAAATTAAAGAATTCATCAATTTGGGATGGACCGCCTGGAACTCCATTAACACTGGATGTTCCCTGAACCCCGTTCTCAATTATTCCATTAAACTCAAGAGGTTCACACATTTTAAACAGTTTCTTAGACAGTGAACCAGCTCTCCCCAAACTTAGACTTACTAAAGGAAAAGAAGATCGATAACATGCAGAAGAAAACGTATTGGCCTCTGTCTTTTGCCAGAGCATCCTGTTATTATAATGTTGCAGTGTTTTCTCTTTCTATGGAATCTCCTTTAAAGCTGTCTCCGGGCATTTTAACAACCTGCTGACTTCAGTAATGAGTTCAACAGGTCTAATTGGTACAAGCCTGCATGCCTTACATGAGAGAAAAAGCATTTAATGTCATTTGAAGGGAAGATAGATATCATATGAATGACGAAAGAAAGAAAGGTCAAAGAAAGAAAGGTCAAAGAAAGAAAAATCAAAAACAAAATCAAAAAAAGAATAGTGTGGATTACCTTGATTACCTTAACATCAAATTAAGGAAGAATGGTCAAAGAAAGGAAGGAAGAAGGGTCAAGAAAAGGGGGAATGGTTAAAGGAAGGAAGATCAAAGAAAGAAAGAAAGATCTAAAAGAAATATCAAAGAAAGGAAGATAAAAGAAAATAAGATCAAAGAAATTAAGAATGGTCAAAGAACGAAATAAAAAAGGAAGAATGGTCAGAAATGAAGTTCAAAGAAAGAAAGATCAAATGAATATCAAAGAAATTTACATTTAGCAGACGCTTTTATCCAAAGCAACTTACATAGAACATTCACAAACCGAAGGCGCAGCTTCGGGAGCATTTGTGGGGTTCAGTATCTTGCTCAAAGATGCTTCGACACATGGCTGGGGGATCGAACCGCTGACCTTCCGATTGGCAGGCAACCATTCTGCCACCAAGCCACAGCCGCCCAAGAAATAAAGAAAGAAAGGAAGATCAGTCAAAGAAAGAAAGTTATTTTAAAGAAAGATCAAAGGGATGTTGAGAAAGGGTTGATGCTTATGAAAGGAAGAACGACAGGAAGAAGGATGACAACAAGAAGGACGATGACTACTACAACAGGGTATGCGAGTGAGACTATAACAGTGGACAAAAGCAGTTTTGTCACAAAATCATATCAACAAGGATATTTGGTTACATTACACTGACATCTCTTCGGCGTTGTGGGGACTTAACGAGACATAACTTAACTTGTACCTACTGTAAGAGGTTTTGCATTGTTGGCACTAAATCCAGTTCTTTCCTCAGAGAAAAGAAATGCAGCTCATTTGCAATGTGACAAACACCATAATTAGCGACAACTGATATGACCCCGGTACTGGCAACGTTTGTCATTTTAACTTGTGAAAGCGACCGTTGGCAAAAATTGCAAAGCTGCGACCTGAATGTTTTCTACACTGCTCTTTGCTGTTAAGAAATAGAGAGCAGAAACAAAATGTTTTATGATGATTGGAACCTATTACTGCAGCCCCGGCGCAGATACAGGACTGCAATGCCAATCCCACTCAACCACTTGGATGACATTTTTTGTCTTAAAGCAGTTTCAACGTGTACCGTATTAAAGAAAGACTGAACAAAGCTATTCTGTACTTGGGAAACAATCTGTGCAACAGGAAATGAACAGAGTATGTAAATGACATGCTCAACATGGGTTACAGCTTCATGAGAGGCCAGAGACATCTTATTATTTTCTATCTGTATTCATAAACAGTATTAGGATCATCTCAAGTGCTAAATTTCTTTTGTATTTAATGCATAAAGGTTCAGAAAGGACTATGCTGCATCCGTAGTCTGTTCTCCACCAGAATCTACAGCATCACCTCCCCTTCTTCTGATTGAGGAGAGGCTCAAGCAGCAGGCTTGTTTGAAGGTATGCATCATAGATAGCGGAACTGCCAGAACATCAGCAGCTGCCGGTACGTCCTTTGGGGAAGCTGACCTGTCACGAGGGCCACTCGCAGCACTGGAGAGCTGGTCAGCAGGTTGGGAGCTGAGTGCGGGTCTTGTTCACTCTGTCAACCTTCAACTGCACATGCAACCCTTCCAACAATTTAAAATCCGTGTAAAGGAAATTCTGAGATTTGTTTCTAAAACACATTGAAAGTGTTAGAAATGTATTGCTGAAAACACATTACAAAGACTGAACTATGTATTACTGAATTGTGGAGTTAGACCGTATGAACAGTTTTTCATCATTTTGTGTTCAGGATTTATTGGGGGGGCCTGAAATAATGAGCATGGCCCCCCTCCTAATACTATAATGACTAGAGTGCATTAGCATCAGTGGTTTGCCCATTCAGTTGCAATTCACATTGGTGCCATTGACCGCAGTACGTGCCCACCAATGTGTAAGTTGCCTTGTGGGCTTATGTTTTTAAGTTTTGCAACCCCTGATGTGATTTTACATTGCTTAATGTTAGCCTAGCATTATTTCAATAAAATTGTATTTGGATAGCCCAATATCCCAAATCACAATTTTGGCTCAAAGGGCTTTGCAATCCGTAACATACGACACCTTCTGTCCTTAGACCCTCGATTCGGATAAGGGAAAACAACCCAAAAAAAACCCTTTTAACAGGGAAAAACTGCCGACAAGCCCCCAGCATTTGAGAGCAGAGAATATTGCCTATTTCGTCATGATTTAGATAATTTTATTTACTTAACACATTTTTCTGTGTTATGACAGACTCCTAACATTTTTTATTGCTTTACAAGGGCTTTAAATGATGTTGATGTTAAAAAAAAACGTGAAAAAACCAAATCCATATTAGCCATACATACTCTTTTGTTGTCATGTCCCACAACTGTACTCACATACCAGACAACAGACGATTAGGTTGCTTTCTGGTGACAACGGACTGGTAGGAGACCACAAGGCGGACCATGGACTCACAGGGAGGGTTGCGTCCCCCAGTTTGTCTTATGTCTACCATCAACAAGTAACTAAAAAAGGTATTTTTTTAAGTCAAAGCAGGTAGTGGGGACTACTAGCATCTCTTTGCACCCAGGAGTTTCTATTTCTCCCAGATTTCTAACAGGACACACATGCAGAAGTTGTGTGCAACCATAGAAATGTAAAGGATGTGTTTACTTTTAGTTCAGAAAAATCTAAAATAAACCTTTTCGCTTCAGCTGCATCTCCCTCTGTTGATCCTCTCTAAACTCTAGCTGGATAGTCCTCATCTGTGATAAAAAGAAAGAAAATACAGTTGAGTCGTTTCCGTCTCTGGCGTCCTGATAACAGGCTGCCCTATATCGAAAGATCAGTTATCCCTAGAGACCAGCTGGGCAGATGTCAGATTGGTGGGAACCTCACATACAGTATAACTGGATGGTTAATAGTTGTCACATCATTGTTTAAAGTGATAAGATACACACACTGCACTCTTCAGTGTGACTGCACGTGGAATGTGTGGTACAATGTTGCCTTCGACTGCTGTGGGAAATACAGTAATTACTATCGCACTGCATGTGAACAGTTGTATTGTTACTTACATGCCGTATATCCTGACATCATGTCAAATTGTGTAGCCACACCTGGCCAGAAAAAAGGGACTCAGCATTTAATTGGGGCTCAACATTTAGATAAAGTTTTATGGTAATTAATATGTGGATCATGTTTGAATAAAATAATTGTTAACTGTTCATTTTAAACACTGTTACTAGGTCATAAATGCCTACTTGGCCATGCTGGAGCTTCGATAGTGTGACCTATAAGGGTAAGGTAATACCATCATTGGTTATTGGTTGTAAATATTGCTTTTTCAGCAATTGAGCGCACAATGAATGATTCAAGATGGTGTCGCAGATGGCTGTCTAGTGATTTTTGTTTTTTGTGTTTAATCTTCTGCTCCCCCTCTCTGGTCTCATTCACGAGGGAGGAACTTCTAAACATCAGACTTTTCACTGGCCAAAGATTTCCACCGGTCTACGTCGAACCGGAAAGTTTTACGGAGTTACTAGTCAGAGGAGCAGCAGCTCTCTATGGGACTTGCCAGAGAGCCCGTCATGGGAAGCGAGCTGGGGCACTCGTTAACTGTGCCAGCGGAGATATCGACCTGTGCTCCCGTCAATACATCTGGCAAATGTCCGCTTTCTGGCCAAGAAGATGGATAGCGGAGCTATCGGGGAAAATGAGGGGAGGCAGAATCTGCTTCTACACCTCGACAGTCCAAGGACATAATGCAAGGATCCTGTTTATGGACTTATGCTCGGCATTCAACACCATCATCCAGGACACCCTACCAGCTCACTGTCCCAGCCCACACCTGTCAGTGGATCACAAACTTCCTGACAGACCGGAGGCAGAAGTTGAGGCTGGGGAACATCCCTTCCAGGCAGGCAGTGATCCCCAGGGGTGTGCGCTCTCCCCACTGCTCTTCTCCCTCTACAGCAACGACTGCACCTCTGGTGGCCCATCTGTCAAACTCCTGAAGTTTGCTGATGACACAACGGTCATTGGCCTTATCCAGGAGGATGACGAGTCTACAAACAGACGGAAAGGTGGAACAGCTGTCCCTCTGGTGCGGTGTGAACAACCTGGAGCTGAACACACTCAGAACTGTGGAGATGACAGTGGACTTCAGGAGAAGTCCCCCAATACTGCCCCCCATCACCATACTGAACAACACTGTTTCTACGGTGGAAGCCTTCAGGTTTCTGGCATCCACAATCTCACAACATAGACACCATCATCAAGAAGGCCCAGCAGAGAATGTACTTCCTGCCCCAGCTCAGGAAGTTCAACCTGCCTCAGGAGCTGCTGATCCAGTTCTACTCTGCAATAATCCAGTCTGTTCTCTGCACTTCCATGACTGTCTGGTTTGGATTTCCCACCAAACAGGACAGGAACAGACACTAACAGACAGTCAGGACCGCAGAAAAAATAAAATAAAATAAATGAATACTATCATCGGTGCCGACCTACCCTCCTTTGAGGACTTACACGTCTAGAGTCAGGAAACCGGCAGAAAACATCATTGCAGAGCCTTCACACCCTGCACACAACCTGTTCGAACTTCTCCCCTCTGGGAGGCGCTACAGAGCACTGCACGCCAAAAGAAACCAATTCAACAGTTTCGTCCCAGAGGCCGTCACTCTGATGAACAGTTAACACCAGTAATATAGCGTCAGGAACTATCCCTGTGCAATAACCCTGTGACATTAACATCCACTGTACATGTATAATTATCTCATGGTTTATGTAAATATTACACTTTTAAACCTACGCATGCTGTATACTGTATATACGGTCAAATCCAACTACCTCATGTACAAGTTACCTGTTACATTAATCATATTTATAGCAGCACCATTTGCACTCTGCACCATTGCAGTAATTGCCATTGTTCACAAATGTTACTGTTTTGTTTTTTGTACAAAATACCTTTTGTACATAGAGCGCACAAAAAAAAAACAGTCATATTCCTTGTATGTGTACTCATACCTTGCCAATAAAGCCAATTCCGATTCTGATATTGACATGTTACACACAGTAATACCATAGAGTAAAAGATCAAGTTGTTTTATTTTAAGTTTATGTTCAGCTCTGTAAACTGTTAATCTTGCACTTTGATGCCAAAGTAGCTAAAGGTGAGAAGATGTTCTTGTTTAAAGACCACATATAGTAAAGCTCTATTTTGGAAAGACCATGTCCAGCAGTGATTTGGAAAATGTCAATATGGTGGACAAGCATACACTTGCATGTAAAATAATCTTAGGTCTTTCTTTATATTGCATACAGGTAATATATCCATCTGAAAAGAGCACACTCCAGTCGGATTGCCCAGCTGAAAAGATGCCAGGATGTAACAAGATGCACTTCAATTAGAGCTTCAGACATAATATAACCCAGTTATTACATATATTACTATAGATATCATCCATCCATATCACAATGGAAATTTGTTGTAAATCATGTTGGTGTCACAACATATTTGTCAAAAAAATTAAAATCAGATACTAGTTTGTGATTACAATATGTCTGTATCTCATTTGTGATTACTGATTGTTTTGTGTGGTTGAAAACATTCAGTTGTGATTTTCTTTTTCATAAGTCAGAATTATATTTGATTACATATTTTAACAAAGTATGCAATACCGGTCATAATGCTTGATTGCAATTGGAATAGTTGTACATACATTTAAGTTAGAACTTCTCAAAACAACTTACACCCATGAGCAGACTCAGCTGAAAAGTTGGAGTTTCCAACAATCTCTTACCTTACAATAATGTCAAACAGCACCTGGGTAGCACGCAAGGCAAACAATGAAGTTCAAAGGACGACGACATTTGGTCACGCAGACCAACGGAACCAGAAACAGAAATTTTAGATATGTGGACCCAGCAGGCGATTTGTTCATTTTTAACAAATTACAGGAATGTAATAAGGACTCTAATATATTACAGAAAATGTATCTAGATTTAATTTTAGACCAATTATTCCTGTACATGTATGACGATGTCCATGATATTGATTTGAGTCAATCAAAATACACTTGAATGTTTGGTTCAGGGATATCCTTTAGCCAGTTAAAGAAAATAGCTGTTGGCTAAAAATGCATGCTTGCTGTGCTATGAGGGGTTTTGTATTACCTGACAATCTGTACAATATGTCAGGTTACTAACCTGATCAAAATCCATTTGAGTTTGCGCAGTTGAGCAAATATGTCATCTCTGGGCGCGCTGCCAGAGCAAAAAACTGACTGCGTTGATGTCTCAGTGCTTGGTGTTGCTTTTTCGCTAACAGCCAGGAGCGTTGTTGACCTGGACACCTTTTCCTCACCTAAATAGTTCCTCAAAATAAAAACAATTTTAACAGGACTTCTGTGTTTTCCTTATATTTTCACTGAGCTGTGGTAAGACAGAAAGGCAAGACGCTTACGATCCAATTAGCAGCTGTCAGATTAGTGCTTGATCTAAAGGCTGCCAAATTAGCTGCAGTGTAATAGTTATTTTAAGGAAGCAAACAAAATACCTGGAGCCATTTAAATGAGTGCTACTGAAAGGCAAAGTAATGCAAAGTGACTGGCATGTCCAGATACACTGACAAAATGGCTTACCCTCAAGTGGAAGTTATGTCGGATTATTCCCTACAAGTATCACAACTTTCATAGATAAAAGGTATTAAGAGAGAATACCAAATCTACCAAAACCAATAAATACAGATTTTGTTATGCACAACCACTCGGTCAGAAGCAAGACAGAAATGGAAGCGTAATTAGAAGAAAGTGTGTGTATGCGTGTGTGTGCTTGGCAGAGACTGATAGAGAGAAGAACAGACAGGAGGAGAAAGACAGGAAAAACAAATGGAAAGATGTAGAGAGAGAGAGAGAGCACCCAGTTGACTCATACAGGAAGAAGTCACAAGGTTATAATACACACACGCACTAATCACACTAATGAGGATCCATGTTAATTAAGGCAGGCAATTCATCAGGGCTTTTCCGAGTTTATTAATCTGTTTGGACTTGCTTATTCAGTAGCACAGACATACACCCATTCACACAGCCATTTGAATAGGCTTTTAAAAGAATTCCATCACACACACACTTGGACTCGAGTCATACGTGAGTCACACATTTATAACAAAACAAAATGAAAAGACAGTGCAACTTTGAGACTAAAGCCCCATTATTTTTTATTTACACACATTTAAGGTTGTAGCTACTCAAACATGTTCCCATAATTTGTATATCGGTATATCCCCCATAGCTTTAATCTTTTATTGCAGTTTATTTTGTTAATGCGGTAACAGGCAAATTTTGCCCTCTATTGACAGATAGCACAGTCATGAAGACATTGTATATTTTGGTTTGTATATTCCAAACCAAACGGATGATACCATAGAGGAACATTCTACTAATAACATTGTGTACCCAAATGTGGTACCCAGCATTTTTAGCAACTACTCTATTTACCGCAAATGAATGAGTCAATAAATGCATTTTATACAATACTCAACCACTTATATACCTATAGTATTTTGTTGAATGCGCTTCACATAGCAGGTTTCAGAAAGCTTTGACAACAATATACAGCTTGTGGCCTTACCCCAAATTGACCTAAATCCCAGCACAGTACAGGGCCTACATTTCATGGAATGGAAGTGGGGACATTTCCAGTCCATGAAATGTAGGCCCTGTACTTTAAAAGTACTGTATGGAAGAGGTGCTTCCAGTTTTAAATTGCACCTGTAGATCTCAGCATCATCATTGCAGGGGTCCATGAGCTGTCAAACAACAACAGCCCGCACAGTAATCAGATGTGATGCTGCTGCAGACTCCTTTTCTGCCTGATAGTCTGAAAATCCCACATCTAACACATACAGTGGGAAATGCTGGTGCAGAATATACTCTCCAGGGGGCGAGAAGTGAGGAGGGGGAACTAAGAGCAGTGCTAAAAAGTGTGTGAGAGAAAAAAAACGAAAAAATACTGGGAGAAATGTTGATTCAAAGCAGAGAGAATCCTCTGTGTGGCTTTGCATGGCAAAGTGTTACCCAGTGGTAAACTCCGTTGTAACATTTCATATGCTGTCAGGAGCTAAAAACAGCAGATTCCACACACACTAAACTCATGCTTTACTGTAAAACCATTAACAGTTGCATGTGTGCCAACATTATCGTGTTTACACATACAATCAAACCTTTAGATTAAAATACGCATGATAACTTGCTACAAAACATGCAAGCAGTCACAGGCCCACAAACATACACACATGTAGTGTATGCACACACACACACACACACTTTATGCTACACTACACAATGTTCCAGTGACAGAGAGGGACATTTGAGAAGCTACTGGGAGCCATGTTGTCATCACAGATAAATCACTTGAAGCAGAGCCTGTATTTACTCTGCGTGTGTGCGCGGTATCTATTAATTCAGGTGAATCAGCACATTAAGATACACAGAACATAAACATAATAGAATTGTAAATTCAGGGCCAAAGTGTGGTCAACTGTCAGGAGATTAAAGATCAAACAGATACATACAAAACTTTAAAAAAGGGGCAAGAGGGAAGTAAAAACACACGTAATAATAAAAATGCGCTACTGTCTGGACTCCCACAACCAAACCTCTGCAGATGATCCAGAACGCGGCGGCAAGAGTGGTTTTCCATGAACTGAAGAGAGCACACGTAACTCATATTTTCATTAGGTTACACTGGCTCCCTGTTGGTGGAGAGCTCCTGCCTCAAGTGGAGGAGTTTAAGTATCTCGGGGTCTTGTTCACGAGTGAGGGAAGGACGGAGCGGGAGATCGACAGGTGGATCGGTGTATCCTCTGCAGTGATGCGGTCGATGTTGGACTGCACTAAATTTACCCTTTGCCATTTTATTTGTTTGAGTTTGAATTCTTAGCGCGGAAATAATGCACTTTGTATACAGTAGTGCCCTCAAAAAAGCTGATTATGGAAGGTGTTGGACCTCCCCGTATATGTGAAGAACAGACAGCGGTCTACTTGGTAAAGTGAAAACCTTGACTAAGGCTTGAATGGAACACAAAGGCCAAACGGTAGAATAGTGCCAAACCCCCTCAGGTCTGTTAGATTTTGCACATGTGTGAGTTAAGCTTGAATTCAAACATTCCAGGATTCCTACTGGACGAGCCGCCACAGAGTGCAGGAAATCCTGGCGAGCCAGCCATGACGTCGTCACCTCCATAAAAGCAGAGAGAACTGTCGGAAATCGGGCATGCTGGCTCATTGTCCAGCTACTGTACTTCAGGGTCTCAGTCAGGAGTGATAGTAAGTATTGTGAGAATAACGGCTAGGCATTGTTTGAGATCTGACTACTACATCTCCCTGCATGTCATGAGTGCTTGGTGATATGTTATATGAAAAATGCTTTAAATAGCCGAGACTAAGGGATATCTGGGCTGCCACATTCTCCTTATTAGGAAGCAGTAACAAGGAACACATAGGCAATTTCCTCTTACAGTTTATTTTAGAATTTGAGATTATTAAACTTGCAGTTTCATTAAAAAGAATATTCAGCGAAGAAAACCTATTGGTCAAACAGAAGAAAACCGTATTATTACCAAATGTATGTCTTCATTGACCCATCTCCTTGCATGTGAGTGTATTTATTTTGTTACGTGTTATTGTCCAAATATTTGCACATACGTGTTGATTTTAGCATGTCAGTGTTAACAACTGTGCTCACAAATACAGGGATAAAAGCTCTTTGTCACAATCACTATAGTTCCAAATATAGTGGCAATATGTGTGCCATCTGCATTCGTGTGTGTTTATGAGTTAACTTTCACAGAATCATGTTAGACACACACATACAAACACGATACAGAGCCATTTGTCACTGTAATGAAATAAGGATTCAGAGGGTTTATCAGTCTGTTGCAGTGTTGATATCACTAAACACACACAGATAGCCAATTCACGCACACTTAACACAAACTACTACTCACATATACATTTGTCTCCTGAAGTATTGGAGGACTGTCTAGTACATTTATGGATGATGTCATTAGAGCCAGGAGGAGATGGAGGAGCGAGGTTGAGAAGAAAAATGGCTGACAGAGCTAAGTAACTGAAGCACACTGACTAAGGATTCATACAGTATACACACCCAATGTGTCACACTGTCTTCAGTATGGACTTTTGCATTTATGTTGCAGATCACATTCCTGTGCTGTATCACCAGCTAATGGATGGATTGCCATGATACTTGGTGCATACATTGTCCCTAAGAGGATGAAACTCTGACATTAGTGATTCCTTGACTTTTCACCTAACGCCAATAGCAGGTCAAAATTGCCACTTATCAAGTAAAGTATCTGAACATGTAATAGATGGATTGGCACATAATTTGTATGTTAATTCATGGTTCCCAGGGGATGTATCCTGATGACTTTGGGCTGACTTTTCCTCTAGCGGCACCATGAGGTTAACGTTTGTTTTCTTTGACTGAACTATCTGAACAAATATTTGGATGGATTGCCATGAAATTAGGAACTGACCTTTAAATCAGTAGAGTCAAACGGCTTAGAAGAACTCTGAATGGTCTTTCTTGCACGAGAAAGATTCCTCTTTACAAATAGATGTCACTTTGTGTGAAGGGTTTGCAAAAAAAGTAATGTTTTGTACATGGAGAAGAAAATGGCTGTACAATGGCTCGACCTGACTGCCAATTGGAAGAAAGAGACAAAGATGAGACTAAGTAATAAAATCAGCAGTCATGTCATATGTAAGAAATTGAAAGTT
Organism: Coreoperca whiteheadi; assembly: GCA_011952105.1. NCBI lineage: Eukaryota > Metazoa > Chordata > Actinopteri > Centrarchiformes > Sinipercidae > Coreoperca > Coreoperca whiteheadi. The sequence continues at coordinate 21,709,832 of CM022480.1, forward strand.
TAGCACTAAAATCTGCCGATTATAATAATAGGAACAGGTTCTGGTTTCAATTTCAAGTGCACAATAATGCCTTTAACAATCTGGAATTAACAGGCATGTTGCTTTAGCAGAGCTATTCTTAAAACTTCAAAATTATAAATAGATGGTTAGTCTAGGGTTAGCACCGTTGGAACTGGATCACAGAATAGCAGCTGAACATAGTATGGACTCCGTTCAAACCTATTCAATCTAACCACTGAGTTGACTGCAGAGGGCCCAAAGAAAAACGGGTTCCCAAAATATTTAGAGCCCAATTGCAAGCACAGTTGTGGCAACAGTTCTTGTCAAAAATGATCTAGGTTCACTTGCACTTTTCTGGACTGGAAAACAAACTGGAAATTAAATTGAGTAGAGTGTTCTCTACTGTCATGCAACAGGGGACATCGACTAAACGAAGTTAATCATTTAAATAGATTAAATAGAAGCAATTTAGCATCTGAAGCCTACAAGAACTGTAAGTGTGTTT
>CM022480.1:21711336-21723100 GCA_011952105.1 Coreoperca whiteheadi
TTACTTGACCGTTGGTCCGTATTTCTTTTGGGCTTGAAGGATTTGTCGCACCCAGACACAACAAGGTTGTTCTCTTTTCCACAGACAAATTGAGAAGTAAAGGTACTGTAAGGGATTTATGATGCTGTAGATCCATTTGTTTGTTTTGACTTTCTTAGTTAAGACTGTTTAGTCAGTGAGGCTAACTGCTAAATTACTTTTGGTTACTTAGTGACGAAAGGCACAACAGTAGCGCAACCTTCCAAGCACCTTTGATTAAAGGACGAAATTGGCACAGCTGGCGTTTTCCATGCATTTTTAGAGGCAACAACATCTGAACAGCTTTTTCTAGACCGTCCCCATAGGCCTAGTGTATGATACCACCGACAAGAAGAAAGAGAAAAATCATAAATAAAAATTTTATTCAAGACTGTCTTCCCAAGAAGATTGACAGTATCAGTCATTTCAGGAAGTACCCCAAAACAATATCGGTTTTACGACCAAGTCTAATACTAGTTGTGAAAATTTACATTTTTCTCACATTGCTCAACAAAAGAAATGAAGTCCAAATACGAGGCTACAGTAAATGATTTGAGGTAGTCTTTTTGCAGGTCAGGATTGGTTGAACCGTTTTCAGTACTGCATTTTAGGCCGGCCAAAGCATGAGTCAGCATATTGCTAAGTAGTGTGATTGATTTATACGACTGCATCTTTACACACTTATTATTCTCTTCTGCTGGACCCAGCTGATCTCTACACTTTATTGTTCTGCTTCAGGAGTTTTCAACCTGGTTGACTTTGATTTATGATCAACTAGGTATTCGCTGTCATCCTAACACACACAGTGCCATAATAATACAGAGAGGCATTTGGAAATGCATAGACATATTATAAACAATGCCAAACTTAACCCCCAACACACACACAGACTTAAGCACGCACTCGCAGCACACATACACTATAAATCTGCTTGCCCTTTGCCTGCAGGCATAGATGTATGACTTTAAATTCTCTATTAGAAGGCAATTATAACTGAACATACAGACCAACTTTTGTCTCCCTATACAGGACTCTGTATTTGCGTTGAATGAAAGCATCACATTTTGTGTACGGTAGAGCTCACACGATTGGTTGATTGACACCGTATTAGAAATTTTGATAATTAATCCTTAAAAAAAAATTTCAAGTAAAAATGCCAAACATTTGCTGTTTAGCATGATTCAAGTGATAGTTAAGTGAATATCTTTAGGTTTGGGACAGCTGGTCAGACAAAAGGCCCACAAAAAACATTTGAAGATGTCACCTTGGCCTTTCGGAAATTGATATTGGCATTTTTACCATTCGCGATAGGGTGAGGCTTGTGTTGTTTTCACCTGTCTTCTTGTGAGTCTGTGTCGGTGTGTGTCGTCATGGTAAAATGTGGTCCTGGAGACACCTACTGCGGCGGGAACTACCATAGAAGTGGTTTTTAGTACTTTGCCAGGTCTTTATATTTCTGTCAACGCGATAGCAGGAGTTGAAATAACAGGAACAAAAAGTAACGTCTGGTGGGAACCAGTGCTAATGTTAGCAAGCTGTCTCTTCTTTTGACAAGTAGGAAAACATGCACAATAGCTGTAGTATAGTTTATATTTCCTTACAGAACACGTGAGGAGTAATCACATTTCTATTCAACCTTAAGGGAGGGAGAAAGTTGGAAGACTGAAAGGGAGAAGAAAGAGGTAAAAGTGATAAAAGGCAGGGCCAGAGAAGTAAAAGAGCAGGAGGAGGAGAATGAGCAGAGATAGAGAACAACAAAGACAGTCATCGAAGGCTTGGAGGATGAGAAAGACTGTAAGTGAAGACCTGAAGATTGAATCTGTCAGTCAACCTTGTAATGCTTCTGGTGCAGGGGTTCACTGTGGGGAGAACAGTACGACTGACAGCAATTAGCTAACTCATTTCACTGAATTGATACTTTGCATAAGCATCAGAAGGGGATATACAGAGCAGTGGAGGAAATGTTCCTCATTAATCAGCTGTCCTCAGGGTACATACCCTTTTGTTGTCACTGAAGCTTTAATCAGTTAAATACTCATTTCACACAAGATTTCACTACTTTGATGTTTTATCACCTCTTTCTGGTTCAAGAGAAGCTTAGTGTTTTTAATACATGTGTAGAATGATGTAAGAGACTGCACTTGGAGTCATCAAGACAACTCATTAGGTCAATGATGCCACATGATGGCACTCTTGTAACTGTCATCATCCACACGTTATAAAAAAAAAATTAAAAATTAAAAAATTTCAAGGAAAAATCCACCTCAATATAAAAATCGGTCAACTGATCAAAGAATAAAATAGCAAAGGACCCACGACCTGAGCAGAAACAAGCAGTAACTGTAGATTTGCAACGTGCAGAACAACTTTTGTTCACTCAAAATTTTCAGGAAATGGCAAACACATGGAACACTTTAACACCTGAATTAAAAATCTGAATTTAAAGTTTTTGAAACACAAGTGAAACCACAGCTTAAACATCAAAGAGAAAACTGAATTACTTTTTTTCATAAATCTATGCCTGCAGGCAGAGGGCAAGCAGACTGAGCTTTTGTGTGTGTTTGGGTTTAAGTTTTACATGTTTAAATGTATGTGAATTCTCTTGTCACATACATTTAAACATACTACATTCAGATACACTTACGCTTGCTCTCAGACACACACGCGTGTATATGTCAATGCATGAAGTCATGCACGATACATACACACATCTGTTCTATGTGTTTTATCCATATGTCTATTTAGTTGTTTAAACCTGAATATAAAATCCTAACTAGAGACAGAGGCTGAAAATTTGCTTCAGCCAGACACCCTATATACATTACATCTGTCGCATTACATGCAACAATGGTCATCAGTATTGACCCTGTTAAATAAACTAACAAATAAATCAATTTAAAAAAAAGAAAGCTAGATATGCATTGTGTTTCAATTTTGTTTCATTTTGTAATGCAGATACCGTTCTCAGCTATGAATCACAAAACATCCCAATCTCAGTGAACCTACACAGCTCCTGGAATATAAGCAGCAAATGCCACTAATATGTTATCCTACACATGAAAAGTACAATTGAATAACAAATATATAACATAATAAGGATGTTTTAAAAAGTCTCGCAATTTCTTTGATGCCTATGATATATAAGAAGGACAATACAAAAAATGTTCACCGGAGTGAGACAGTAGAGTTTAATACTGCTTAAATCCATATTTTTATATTAATAATGGATCATATGACTTCGATATAAAAATGGGTCCCTTGTAGTGATAGGCAGGTAGCATAGATGAGTGTTGTCCACCAAAAGGCAGACAGACATAGTTAGCAACTACAGCTGGTGAACATATTGAAGCAATTAGCAGCTAAACAGCAAGACATTTCCCTCAGGACTTGGTGGAGACCAAAAACAGAGCTAAAAGTAGTGAAGACTGAACTAGTAGTACATTTGCCAGGTGGACAGAAGCACGATTTCAAATGAGTCATGAATGATGCGCCGTATATGCTGGTTTTGTAAAAAGATAACCATTTGCCATATCAGCTTAAAAGTTGATAATTTGTCAGTGCCGTACTTACAGCTTGATGCTGGGCCCCAAATGATCAAGCGCTTGTTACTGTGTCAAATATATCCAGATATTGTGGGAAGGAAAAAAAAAAAAGTGCGTTTAATACTTGGAAAGCTGATTCTCATAAACTGAGGTAGCAGACATGGGGCAGTAAAGCATTCTGCTTAGTTGGCACAATCATTCTCAGTAGAACAAATGCAACAATGAAACGTTACAAAGATGAGGCTTTTCCCCACTTGAAATAACTGAGTCTCCACCAGAGTGTACTGCATTTACCAGATCTACTTTGAGAGCTCCACAAGTTGCTGACAGAAAAAGTGCAGCATCTGTGATATTGGATGGATACAAATGTGAATTTGTTTACTAAACCATCTTCTAAAGCACACAGAGCTGGGTGCCCAATGGACTGAATAGGAGATGTTATTTTCGAACAGAAGATGAAATCCGTGACCCAGGTCTTCCTTTTGCCACCATTCCACCAGAATGTTTAAACTGACCCCAATGCATTCAGACAACTAAAACGTAAGTGTTAGGGTGGTGAATATGTTGTAAGAGCTATTGCCATTGGCCTTTCTGAGATATTTCTATGGCTTTTCTAAATCTGTTCAATGCACAGAGTGCTGAATTGTATAACTGACACAGCAGAACAGTCATTGATTGGCTATAAAAGGAGTTGATACAAATAAAGTAACTGCTTTATGTAATGACAGCAGACAGGAAGTGCACGAATGCCCTCCAATTCTCCCTGGTTTTCTATTTTAACAAAGGAAAACCCTTTCAACAATATTTAGGACTGAATGTTATAGAACCTAAAATAACGGAGTAATAGGCGTGTGCAATAAATGCAATTTGCAACATTTCCCTTTGTTAATGCATTTAGAATGGCTGGAAATGCTATGCTGTTTCCAATTACACATATCAGCTATTTAGATTAATGTGGTACATTTTGTCTCAGACAGAGCACACATTTTACTTCTGACACATAAGTGCTGACAGCATTAACTGAGAGACACCGCTCCACTGGGTTAAAGCCAGGGATTGAAAGAGAACTAGAATATTTTACTCAAGTTAAGCCGGGACAAAATATATGAAACAATAAGTCACCAAATTAAAATAGATTTAAAAACACAAAAAATAAGGTATAGAAACAAAACAAATAGATTCCGAAATGTCAAAACTCAGTCTGATTTAACAGCAAAAGAATAAAAACATGTATTCAAAGCACTTTTAAAAAGTGTCCACTGTAGGTGGGGTCCTGATGTGGAGGTGTGGGCTGTTCTATAATTTAGGAGCAGCAATTGCAAAGACCCAGTCTCCCGTGTGCTTTAATCTGGACCTTGGGACGACCAGAAGCATCTGGTCAGCAGACTTCAGCGAACGAGGGAGTGGGCAAAGATAAACGATCAGCAAGGTAAGGAGGCGCCAACCCATTAAACAGATTTAAAAAAAAAAAAGAAAAACCCAACAAGATCTTAAAATCTATTCTAAGAAAGAACTGGAAGCCAATGCAGAGAGGCTAAACTGGGTGTGAGCCGGTCAGCAGCGTTTTAGACCAGCTGTAGGCAAGAAAGCAGAGACTGGCTGACACCTGAGTAAAGGCTATTGCAACAGTCAAGCTGATACAAGATAAAAAGATGTGGATCACCCTCTGAAGTTTAGTGAGGGAGAGAAAGGGCTTGATCTTAGCCAGAACACTGAGCTGAAAAAAGGTGGCTCTGACAACTGCATTTATTTGTATAACAAATGTGAAAGTGTTGTCAAAAACCACGCCCAGGTTTTTTGCATACGATTTATTGTAGGGACCCAGAGGAACTTAGGGTGGTGAGGAGGACAGGGCTTCCAAACATCTCAATTTCAGTTTTAGATCGAGAAAATGTTGTGCCATCCAGGTTTTAACATCATTCAGGCAATCCCTTAAAGACTTGAAAGTGGTAGTGGTGTTAGATTTATCGGGAGGCTGTGGCTTGGTGGCAGAGTGGTCGTCCACCAATCGGAAGGTCGATCCCAGGCTCCCCCCAGACACCAAAATTGATCCCGAAGCTGCGCCTTCGGTATGTGAGTGTGTAAGTCACTTTGGATAAAAACATCTGCTAAATGACTAAACGTGAGAGTTGTCTGCATAACAGTGGAATGAGATATCGCATTTCATAAATATAGAACCCAAAGAAAGCGTGTAAAGGGAAAAGAAGACTGCAGCAGCGATGGAATCCTGGGGAGACCCACATCTGAGGAGAGTTGATGAGGATGAAAGCTCACCCGATTTAACTGAGAAGCTTCGGTCAGTTAAATACGATTTAAACCATTAAAGGGAAGTTCCTTTAATGCGAACACATTGCTCCAGCTGACATATGAGGATGCCATGATCCACGATATCAAATGCTGCGCTTAGATCTACAAGTACCAAAACTGCACAATCCCCAGTCAGTTATTAATAAGAGATCATTAAGAGCTTTCAAATGTCCAGATTCAGTGCTAAGAAGTGCTTTAAAACCAGACTTTAGTAACAGTTATCTAAACAGTTCTGGGGCTGCACAAGAACAATTTTCTCCAGGACCTTGGAAAGAAAAGGTCATTTAGAGATTGGTCTATAATTTCAGAGAATTGTGGGATCCATGTTTGGCTTTTTAATAAGAGGCTGCACCACAGCATGCAGGGAGCAGACCCTGAGATGAGAACTATTTATAATAGATAATACACTTGGCACATGCCGAGGTACGCCAACCTCTCTCCGAGTTGGTTGTTGAGAAGGGATCCAGAGGAGACATACCTGGGGAAACAGACATTACAGATATGTCTGGAGACACAACCTACAGCGCTCACCATCATAACGCTACGGCTCCCCCAGTTGTGTCTGAAGTTATGGAACTTGGTTACATGTTAAAGCCACACCTAGCTATGCAACACAACGTTTTTCTGTTCTCCCCCACTGTTTGTCTCAGTACAGTTCTGTCTCACTTCGGACCTTGGCTTGACCCTTCCCCCACTTCCTCTTATCTATCTGTCCGTTAGTTAGAGTCTGGGGGGATTCCAGCTGCTGGTATGCAATGGTTACAAGAGACACATAGTATACAAGTATAACATCTTTCATAATAGGGTGTGTTTATAAGCCCCTTAATTCCTGCAAAACATCTTTTATTAATCACCCTTTAACACATTTTGGGTTTATCATATCCACACCCAACAGTACAAAAGACATCCTTGAGAAGTCAAGAGGGAGCAGGTTGTGGGTTTCCAGTGATCTGCCGCTTACCAACACTGTCATATCTCGGCATGAATTCCGCCAGAAATTCTTCAAGAAAAGTCTTCATTAAAATCCTTGCTGAATTTGGGCGTTTGGCAAACCAACACACACAACACCAGAGTCAATAAATCTAGTTGAAGTAGTTGGAGTTCCAAGCAATAATAGACCTCATACTACCTTGCTGGCAATCAAAAGCGTTTAAGAACAGGCCAGCCATCCGCCCTGACCGGTTGTCTGAGGAGAATTTAAATAATTACAGTCAGGATGGACGAGTTCAGAAAATAGGATTAACTCTAAATTTCAGCCAGGTTTCAGTCATATGTAGAAAATCCAGAGCTCGCGAGGTGAAGTCGACATTAAGAATAAAAGTCTTATTTGCTAGTGATCTAGTTTTAATCAGGTCTTCGGCTGAATGGCATGCACGACCCATCGGGCGGAGGCTTCGTAGATTCCCTCGACGTCTACAGAGACGAGGCAGTCAGTATCAGGGGAAGCTGGACATGGACGGGAATCTCTGTGCCTAATAACGTTCCGCCAGTGTATAGGTCTACCCCATACAGACCATCACACTGTTCTCAGGTGTGAAACGCACCACCGAGCCCTCATGTTCACCAACCAACAATACATTTATTTTCTATAGACAGATATTGTCAGCCTGTGCATACATCTGATTATCAATCATAAATATACAATCGCCTTCCTCAGAGTAGTCTTACTAGAATGTACACGAAAATAGGACAAAACTCAAAGACAATTACAATTAAAAATGTAAAAAAAATACTGATAATAAATAATGAGAGCTATGGACATTGTGGCAGGTGGAACAATATTAGACTATATAAATTAAATAACCTGCCAGAATAAACCATCATCAAGGCAGCCAACACAGGACAGCAGCTGTAGCCACAAACACACATTAAAGCAAAAAGAGACCACTACGTACACACAATACATACACACACTATATATTTTTATACCTTTTATGTTTGCACTCTAAGCAGGAATTCAGAGCAGGAAAAAAAAGGTTTACTATTTGAAAATGTCTCTGTGTCAGCCCTGCGACGAGTTGGCCACTGTCCAGGGTGTACCCCGCCTAAGGCCCAAAGCAGGGTCTGGGATAGGCTCCAGTCACCCGCGACCCCCAGCGGGAACAAGCGGTAGAAAATGACTGACTGACATTTCCAAATATAAAATTTTGGCACAATGATAAAATATATCAAGTAAAATTGATCATTCCTGCTATGGTCAGCAACCTATGCCAAGGTAATTGTTCATGGGATTACATTGTTTTGCGTTTTTTGCACTCTTCACAAACTGCTAAACAAGGTTCAAACATGAACATGTACCTGATAAACTGTCAGCTGACCCTGAAGGAATTATTGACTTTTTCATGTCACTTTTCTTCTTACTCTGTAACAGATGCAACTTGAAATGTAACAAAGTACAATATAAAAATCAAAAATAAAATGAAATATGCTTGAGTATAATGAATGATTTGTAAAAAATACTCAAAAAAGTAGAAGTACACAAACAGAGAAATTAATTCCAGTAAAGACAGTAAATGTACTTTGTTACTTCCACCACTGGTTATAACCAGAAGCTACTGCTGAGGTCAAATCATTACAAAACGGCAGCTGTGCTTCTGGTATAGGTTTGTCCGTCCAACTTGTTCTTGCAGTACAGTAATAGCAAGCCATCTTGACAGTGCAGACCTTTAAGGGAACAAAGAATTTCCAAAATGGAGAAAGCTATAGATCTATTGTTGCTTTTTGTCATGTTGTCATCCACCTCTTTTGGAATATAAACTGTGCCACAAAAGCGAGGATGGTTTGCAGACAGCCATGGCCTTCAAATGCAGCTGCATTCTTTCTAATATTATCAGATTGCAAGATAGCTACTGGTTACTCATGCACACTGCAAGTGCTACAAAAGTGCTGCTGGCTCGCCTTTGAGCAGTGGGTCAATGTACTTGAGTATTAAAAAAGTAGCTTTTCATGTGTGGCTCGTCATATTTTCGAGCTTGCAACACTACACAGTATTTTTCCCCAGGCACAGTTAATGTGACATTTGTGTATGTAAAACACAATGCTTACTTTGAGTTGGAGGTTTGTGTCTTTGGAAAAATGAAGAGCTGGTAAGAAGCAGTTTGAACAGGTGCTTCAGCGGTCCTATGGAATGGTTAAAAACTGCCTCGATGGACTGAAGTGGCACTCTGTATACATGCTCCAGACTTTGTGTCTGAAATAATGTGGGTTTATTTTCCAAATATTCCACCATTGAGACAAAGAAAAACATACCATTTCATCCCAGCAACATTCAGAGCCACACCAGCTGTCAGATGACGGCAGAGCCCTTAACACTGTTGTGTATTGCACCAACATTTTTGGTGATATAAGTGGATTACTTTCAGCCAACTGCTGTACACTACTATAAAAAAATTAGCTTTCAAAAAACAAAGAATCTTGTCTTGCTATCCTTGTGGGGACAAACTCAATTACTACACAGATCTAAACATCTTAACATAAACCCCATTCGGACCTTCATCTAAAACCAAGTGTTTAACCCTAAAATAAACTGTTAAACTTGTGACTTTTGAGTGCCCTTAAGCAGTATGATTTAAATAATTCACAAGCCCGTGTCAAATACCATCCATTCCTCTGTAACCTGATTTATGTGCGCTCAATTAATGCTGCTTTAAATCCAATGATTGTATTATTTATGAAGGCAAAGAGAAATTCATAGATTTTAAGACTGTTCTCTAGGACTTAATGTGTTAGAGGATGACCGATATTTGTGTGCGTGTGGGCGGGAAACTGTCGTAATGCAGGCTTGCATTACTATATTCGTGGGGTACAAAAACCAGGAACCCATTATACTTGTGGGGTTTTGTGGGGACAAAATGCTGGACCCCACATAAGTTTGAACGGCTGTTTGAGGGTTAAAACTTGGTTTTAGGGTTAGAATTAGGTTAGGGTTAGGTTTATGGCGAGGGGCTAAGGAATGCATTATGTCAATGATGGGTCCTCACAAAGATAATGCTGCAAACCTGTGCGTGTTGAAATGAGCACACACACACACACCATAGATTCTCTCCCTTGCACACGTGTTTTGGCACAATTTGCGGTTCATTATGCAGTCCCATAGTGCAGGCTTATCATTTTAGTCGCACTCTCTAAATTAAGGGTGGTGTTAACTCAGATTACCTTCCAGGCAGGAAGGCTGCAGTACGACACAGAAATATGCAAATAGAATCGATTAATTTCAGTTACTTCTGATATAAAAGAGATAACCTGAAGTATTTTTCATAGAACGTAACGTTCATTTTGCTACATATGCTGTACTTAACCCTCACCAACACTAAAGTGACTGTAGTTATCATGAAGTGAACAAAGTGTTAGGTAGCTCTCTCAGAAAAAAAAAAATGTGTGCACAAAAATTGGACCAAGCAGAGGATGAAGTTGGTAAGTTGGATGAGGAAATGGGAGAGAGGGAGGGAAAGAATGTGAGAGCTGGTTGGTAATGGTGAGAAAACATTTTACTGGCAGCTGGTAGAAAAGTGCAGTCAAGTGGCGGAAGAAAAAGATGGAGAATGGGGAGGATATGAAGAGAAATGATGAGGGAAGAGACTATGCAATGATAAAAGATGACCAATATATTTATGGCAATGCTGCAGATTATTACCTTATCAAAAGATGGATAGATAGAAAGAAAAAAAAGTAAGTAAGAGATAGAGGCTGAGGTGAAAAAGATGAAATTATTGAGAGAAAGATGTAGAGGATGAAGAAGTGGGTCAGACGGAGAGGGAGAAGACGGGATTATCAGTAAGTGAAGAAGAAACGGCCACATGATTGTTGGGAAGCAGGGAAGATTCGGTGGGCAGAGATGAGAAAAGGTTGAGGGGATGAAAAAGGGGCAGATAGGAGGATTAAAAAAAAAAAAAAGATAACTGGAGTAAAGGAGGATGACAGGAGAGGAAGTGCGGGCCTGCGTGGAGAAAAGGGGAGGTGAGCAATTTGAAAAAGAAGAGAGAAGGATGAGGAATAAGCTGCGGGGAGAGGGCACGACAAGATGATGAAGCGGGAAGGTGGATGTAATGAAAGAAAACAGAAAGAGGAAATGAGAAAGGGAAGATGGGGTGGATTAGACAGTAAAAATAAAAAAATAAAAAATTAAGGGGAGAAACACTGAGCTGATTTCCAGCTGATGGATCTCATCCATAGCTCCAACACCTACACACTCTTTTAGACACACACACACACATGTTCTCTCACATCCCACTAGGGACGGAGAGAAATTAAGTGAAGCTGCTTCTACCCTGAGGAGCGTGTTTTATCTTCTACAGAACATCAATTCACAAACACAGCAGGCCACAGGGAAGAAATGTCTGTGTGGCTATCTGTCTTTAGAGAGAAAGATGGCGATAACCCTCCCAATGTCTCATTGTCCCAAACCCACCAGTAAAATTATGCAGAGTGACCAAAAATAAAACGTGTTTAATGGATTCGTGACTTCATAATGTGGTTAACTTACATAGTTCATAAAATGACTGAGGTCAGACCTCTTTTACAATGCTGTGATATAGCATGACGAGCCTGGGAATGGCTCTTTTTCCCCCCTCAAAATGTGTAATTAGAATTTTTTAACAGCAGTGTGGAATAGAAGCATTTCAGTAAATTTACCTTCAGCAATAAAAGCACAGCCATATGTCCACCGAGTACGTATCTTCATTTGATGGCAGCTGAAAACAGATGTTGGCCAGCTGTTGAAACTACTGTTAAAAAAGCCTTGCTTTCTGAGCTGACATTTATAAAAATACACGAGTGAAGAAAGTGTGGGGGGGGGGGGGGGAAAGAAGCTTTTTGCACTCCCTGCACCCAAAATGAAAAAACAAAAAAAAACCCCCTCCAAAAAGCCAAAAGGGACAAGTTTTCTTCTCCACCCCTGT
>CM022480.1:21723135-21745409 GCA_011952105.1 Coreoperca whiteheadi
GAGACAGCGGGGGGGGAAAAGGGGGGGGGTGAGAAATTAAAAAAAGAAGAGAGAGGGAGGGGAAATAGGGGGGGGGGGGGGGGCACGAAAAGATGAGGGGGGGGGAGGGGAGGGGGGGGGGGGGGGGGGAAGATAAGAAGCTTGTTGCACTGCCTGCACTCGAAATTGAAAAACAAAGAAATACGCCCTGCAAAGATGCAACATGGACTAGTATTCATCTTCAGCTCTGATCAACAGGCACATGACGGATGACTCTGCTCCAACCACCTTATATGCTGAGGGCAGACATGCTAAAATGCTTTACTGTGCGCCAAAGACTTTCACCCACATACAGTATCTGGACACACACAGTAAGCTCCAATTTATTTCAGTTACATGTCCAGTTTTCTAATTCACTCAAAAAAAATAAAAATAGAGCTGATCTGTTGCCCTTTTCTCTTCCCTGTAGTGCTATGTTATAATCATGGTTCAATACGGTAATTTGCGATGGGAAAAAAGGTTACGTTCTTTATTAAGGGCCCCATTATTGATACTGAATGAATGGCTTTTTTTCTGGATATATGCTTCTTACGTATCGGACATGGGCTATTTGAATATGGAAACCGATGTACACTGAATTACCAGTTTATTAGGTACGCCTAGCTAAAAGTCCAATAGTCCTGCAATAAATCCTAACTTCATGAAGGTTCTAATCAGGAAATATGGGGGAACTCGGCTCCCTGAAAGGGACATGAGCGCCTCGAAAAACACACTTTAGTGGACGGGGACTTTAATACAAGCATATCTACATAGTCGGGGGAGCTGTATGATACGGATAGTGGTGCCACAAAGACTTTCTTTAGGCTTGAAGCAGAATCCTTAATTAGGCAGCAAATAACTATTTTAAGAAGCACCTATACTATATATCACTTTACTAGGCATCTGTGTCCAGTTGGCATGCTGGAAGAACAGCACTGACACAGTCGAAAAATAAAACTTAGCGAGAATTTTTGAAAGAAATGACAATTGCCTTACATCTTACATGATCCTTGACAACTTGAAGTGATTTTATACCAAACATTCACTTTGGTAGCCAAAAAGAAAACAAACGAGATTCAGTCACAAGCAAAGCACAAGATTAACCAAGATCATCTCTAACAATATTAACAATCACGTTTCATATTGTTACTATTGCATGTCTTCTGTTTACCGCACTTGTACAGAAAGCTCCTTTTCTCCTTTTTTATGAAAATACATGCTGTTACACATTTTCAGATGTGCTGAGTTTAAAGGGTTTATAAGGAAGCGTGGAGTGATTGATAATAGCGTAGGAATGATGTTTTAACACCTGGTCCACCAATAATGGTTTTGTAAGGCCAATACTATAGTATCAGTTTTGCAATAAAGCTAACCGTTTTAACTTGCAGGGGAAATCAAACTAAACTTTATTTTAGTGACTCACAGAAAGTGTTGCTACATTTTACTTCACTTGAAAGGATTTATTTATCTTATCTGGTAATAACTTTTGAGGAGGAACTTCTAAAATACAGTAGAACACTGCACAATACACCACTGTTTTAAACCCATACAAGGAATGCTGAATGTCCATGTTTGTGTATGGAGAGGAGGACATTCATTCAACAATGCCAACAAGCTGTTTGACATTACATTCTGCCCAAAGCTAAAGCTGTATCAATAAAATATGCACTTTTACAAATGTATAACAGATATTTCAGCTAACTCACCTTACTTGGAATATTTTGCTTGGACTTTTATTGTGAAAAATCCTGTCAAATGAATATGTTTGTCCAGTATTAGTCTTTGCATTGTTCCATTCCCTCTATTTCCTCTTTTTCTGTTTGTGATTAAACAATCTGCAACTGAAACCAGACTGCCTGGGTCCACACCTTGAAGCCGCCCACTCCACCGAGTTGAATGATTCTGGTCTGGCATCATGACATGAAACAGCGGTTTCTCGGTTGAAAAAGTAATTATCCAATAAGCGCCGTGGGGGGGGGACTATCGATTAGCCAAATACTGTCAGGCTGTTGTCAGGTGTTGCCAAGTTGTGCAATGCAACTAAGGTGGAGTAATAACAATGGCGAACGCTATTGATAAGATAGAAAAAAATGTAATAAATAAATAAAAATGAGCAGCCCGACATCGTAGTTTGGTTTTACTTCGCTCCATTCTAAAAATCCCGGCAAAACCAGTATGTTGGCATGGCTACACATTAGTGTCAACTTCAAATGACATTAGATTCAGGCAGAGACGTTAGTCTCTGATTGCTTAGGGAAAATCGAATCCCCCTCACAGAAATCGGTTAGAATAGAGGCAATGTCAGACTGAAGATGGACATGTAGTGTAATGAGTTGACAATACTGTCTGATATTAGGCAAGAAACTTGAACTTTGAACCAGTAAATAAAGTCATGTTAAAATAAACAGTATGGGAACAATAACATTTCAAGGAGCTGGTGGCAAAATAAACCAGCAAAAATACCGATTTACAATTTTAAGGATCTATTTCTATTAAATATAAATTAACATCCAGCCAAAGATACACAAACTGTAACCTAGTGATTACTAGACCTACAAGATTACTGAGAACATTTTTAACTGCAAGTGGTTTCTTTCCTTCTGCTAAACACACACCTGCTATTTTCCAAACTGCAGAGTACCCATCAAAACACACAAAACCAGGCCCCAACTGCACCGACTCATGCAATTCAAATACAACCTGTCAAAGAAACACTCACATACACACAACCTCACACCTGTCAAGAGTCCCACCTTGACACAAATACAAATTTGCGCACACAGCTGCACAAATTGTCCCCGAATTGCATTCATTCACAGCCAATGAAATGAGCTGTCAAAAAACAGGCAGACAGGCATGCATGTGTGCAGCCATGCACATACACTCAAACCAAAATTCATGGACCATTTCACAGTATCTGGCTTTCATTGATGAGGAGCGCTTGTGTGTGCTAGAACGGTAAATATCAGAGGAAATTAGTTGTCCAGCCATGACAATCTAGCCATCTGTCTCCCACAGCAGAAACCGAAATAAATAAATCAAATAGGATAGAGAATAAATGACGAAATAAGAGAAGGGCTGCAGCTATTAGGAGGAAAAAACGGGGTTTGAATTGTGACATTAAATGGAGAAATTAGAAAAATAAATGCGCAAGCCAACTGTCACAAGTACTAAGGAAAACAGAGGGAATGCAGGGAAACAGGTGCGTCAGGCAGGGCTCAGAGGTAAAATTTTAAAAATGTGCTGTATTTATTTCTTCCTGAAAACAAACACAGCACATTTATGAATTTACACTTTAAATTGTCCCAACAGTGGAAAGATTAATAAAGACAAAATAATCAATTTACCTGTGTTCTTCCTTGAAGCTGCTCAGAAGTTGACAGTGACTGAATGGCTTGCAGATGAGTCCCATTGGAGAGGTGGCTGTGTGAAAATGGATAAATATTTACCAACTAGGCTTCAAAGTTGATATATATATATATATATATATATATATATGCAACCTTTACAGATCAAGGAAGATTTTTTGATGTCTTAACAGCAAAAGCACAGGTGTGACAGTTTACATTAACAGTGGCTGCATTTTATTAAGGTGTTCAGTTCCAGGACCCTGGTCTTGTGCTAGTCGCATACCAGGCCACTTATGGAGCCATCATAACAGTAACGCCTGTGCTTTTCCTCCTATGACCAGTCAAAATATCCACTTGTGAGGAAGGTCTAGGCTACTCTAACATTTTCGAAAAGTAAATTAAATATAGCACAGGCCTTCATAACATACCTGGAGACTTTCATTTGTGGTCCTAGCAAATAAAGTCAATTAATGTTTTTTGGAACGCTAATCCATTTTACAGGACTTGTATCTGCCCCTATCATAGTGGTGATGGAGAAACTCCTATTGCCATGATAACATAGCCAGTAGCTCCACACTTCAGAGTCTCGGGTTCCATCAAGGTCTAGTTTAAACAGAACTTCACCTCTACAGCCACAGAGGTACAAACCACACAGTCTGCTTTGATACAGAGAAGATCCACGCCAAAATAAAAGTCTCCTTTTCACAATTTCTTTAAAAGGGTGTATAATTACTTTCTTTGCTTTTTGTGTTGTCTTTTCTCCTCTTTTTGGTCTTAAAATGGTTCTCTGTCAAGACAGTTCAGTTCTCATGAACCCATGGTTTAATGGGACCAATGGAAACAGAAATCACTTTGGTTTTTGTTCATTTGGAATGCAATTTGCGTTTATTTTTAGTTTTCACCTTACATTTGCTCCTGCTCCTGTGTGCATATAGCCTTGAAATGGTTATCCAGGTCTTTCGAGCAAAATAGTACTAATCTCAGTGGGATGGTTAAATCAAGGTTAAAGTAAACCAATATCAGCCCAGTTCCGCTTTGGGGTGGATTTGCCTTTTCATAGCCTCAGAGGTCCCGAAAGCTCATCTGGAACCCAGTTTATCTCCCCTGCAGCAGTCACAGAGGTGGAACTGGCTCCCCTGAGACCCAAAATCGAGTCAACACCATTTCTGTGGAAAACACTATTCAGTGGCTCAGAAGCCACAGTTTTTGTTCCCTTCACCTCAAATTCATTGTGTCTTTCCTCTGCAGTATTTCTGATACACTATTAGTTATCAAGGGCATATTAAAATGCATGAGTAATGCATTGCAAATGGTCAAATGCCTATTACATACCAATAAATCTGGGAATATTGAAATGATTAATACTTAACCTACAGACACAAGCTTTATAGTTGCAAAGTTACCTCCAGAACAGTTTAGTCAAAACGTGTTTCATGGACATGTACTGTAACAGTTTGTACTCTTCGCTGCAGAAGTATGGAAGATTTTAATAAAGTTCAGGACACACACATGGGATTTCATTTTGCCCAATGACCAAGGCTTATCAATAGCGTACACTTTCAGTTTCAGAAACCACACTCAAGTTACAGTAGTAAGTGTTTTTTGTTTTGTACAAGCCTCGCTTTCCCCTCAATTCTTAAAAGCCTGACTTGAAAAATAACAAAGGAGGACCCAAATTCAGACTGGCACGGGCAGAGCAGGTGGAACGAGAGGCACTTTACTCAATGGTCAGATGAACATGGTTACAGTTTGGCAACGTGAAGGCAGTCGAAACAGGCAAATAAATCCCGCAGGGCTGAGGAAGGAAGCAGGCCACACACACCAGGGACAGAATACTTACAGGCAGAAACGACTGGAAAAAGGAAACAATAGGCAATCTGGCAAGCAAGAGAGGACCTTTATTATGTAAGTATTTGTATACAGGGGCTAAATGAGGCAATGAGGGACAGGTGTGCACAGAGGTGCAGGTGACTTGCAGGGGCAGGGAACTCAAGGGAGGTGACTAGTGGACAGATGAGGAATAGCAGGGTTTCACAATTCATATCCAAGGGAGGAAAGGTGGGGAGTCTGAAGCTAAAGAGGAAGACTGTGTTTAAAGGTTGACAAAATAGTTCAAAGCAATGGCGGTGGCTACCTGTTATAGTTGATTTCTATTGATTTCTTATGTGTTTTGATAACAATATAATGATGTGCCAATTAATATGAACATACATGTAAAAGTGTAAATAGGCTTGTTTTCGGTGTTCAGTATATATGGGCACAAATGGAAGCCTTCCCCTTTGTGTGTGTGTGTGTGTGTGTGTGTGTGTGTGTGTGTGTGTGTGTGTGTATTACCTCCCTGCTGCCTATTGTGATTATAATTGCTAATGAACTGCAACAATCAATACTGACATGCAAACCCATAGATTACACAAAAACACACACACAGTACAGCACTATGTTATTTGGGTTAACTACACACTTTCACATCAGTCAAACACCCTCACACATGCCTCCATTAGCTCATCCAGCTGGCACAGAGAAATAATCACCTGTCTCCTTAGATCACAGTAGATGGGGGGGTTTTTAGCCACCGTGTAATTTGGTTCTTTTCATTAATGTAGTTCAGTGTTGCCATTATTGTCATTGCTGAAATCTGATGTACTGTGGTTTGACTTAAAGGGGAGGTCCACCGATTTTACACATCAAAATATTTTTGCAGTCGTTGGCGGCTGTGGCTTTGTGGCAGAGCGGGTCGTCCACCAAGCGAAAGGTCGGCGTTTCGATCCTGGCTTCCCCCAGCCCATGTGTCGACGTGTCCTTGAGCAAGATACTGAACCCAAAGTGCCTTCGGTGTGTGAGAATTATTAGATTACTTTGTATTGATCAGTGTATGAATGTGGGTGAATGTGACTAGAACCAGTATAGTCCAGACCAGTTTACCATTTAGGGGAATACTACTGCTAGCTTGATTGAAAATGGAAAAAAAAAAGAAAAATCGAGTTTGATATACATTGGCTTTAGAAAGTATTTAGACCCCTTCACTTGTTTCACACTTTGCTGTGTCGTAGATTTAATTTTAAATAGATAAAATTACCATTTTTTCCAATCAATCTCTAGAGGCTCAATAACCAATAATGACAAAGTGAAAACATGCTTTTTAAAATCTATATAAATATCCAGACCCTTTGCTGTGTATCCTTAAGATCTGTAGAGAACTTGACTGAAGTTCATCCATGTTTACCAGGACGAAAACCAAGCCATGAACCAAGCCATGAAGTTCAAAGAACTCTCTGTAGGCCTCTGCGATAAAGTTGTGGCGAGGCATAGATCAGGGCAAGGGTATAAAACCATTTCTAAAGATTTGAGTGTATTTTTTTATTTGTTTTGTGTAAAGTCATATCCTCAAAAATACAGGGCGATTTGTAAATATGCATAAGTTACTCTCTAAAAACGTATTTTAATTTCACATACAAATGAAATAGGTTTAACATTGTGATACAAAGTGATATTTACGCATGTGTGGATCCATTTTTACATGCTTGTGGGCCACGTGACATTTGTGACTTCCCTCTATTTATTTGTGGATTTCTGTCTAATTCGTACGGCAGCAGATATGTAAAAAGGAATCCGCAATGTGAGGTGCGGGTAGTAGCTATACCAGCAGGTGGCGAGATTCCCTCACATGAGCTGACGGAACTACACTCTGTACTGGAAGAAGAGTCATCTGTAGACCCGCCTCTACTCTGCCTCTGATTGGCTATACCTTTCCATGCTTCTGCTATGCCAATGCTAGCCTAGCTATGATTCTAACCAGCGCCTCACCCTAGACAGGCGTAGGAGGACTCACGTTTTTGTTCCTAAAGCACCAAAGCAGCGGAGAGAAGCACCACGAACTACTGCGAGGGAAAACTAGCGCCTGTGGGGGTCGCTTGCTGGCACGCTCACAGACCCCACTGTGAGCTGGCTGGAGCTCTCTCAAGAGTCTCGTACACAAGAGGCTTTTATTTCCCCGTTTACAGATGGTTTGTTGAAATATGACAACACAGGGTTCCCCAGTAGCTCACGTGGTAGAGCGCGTGCCCCATGTACAAGGCTGGGTCCTTACCGCAGTGGCACAGGTTTGAATCCAACCCATAGTACTTTGCTGCACCCCGCCCCTCTCCCATTTCCTGTCTCTCTTCAGCTGTTTCACAACACAAAATGTCAATAATAATAACAGGAGCCTGTGGTTATCTGCCTTGTTCTCCTGTGGGGTGTTTTGACATAACCAGCCTCCAGCATGTTCCAGCGGACCCATGCAGGGCTTTCTGCCCTCTAGCCTTCCCCCCCCCCCCCCCCCGTACTCCGCTGGAGAACCAGAGGGAGAGAGGTCCCAAGGGCCAAGCCGAAGTGCCTTTTCTCAGCTGTCCCCCCGTGTCTACGCATCCCTGGTTGTGGAAGTGTGAACTTGGGAGGACAGCCAAGAATAGGTACTCGGCCATGGGCTTGGGCCCCACCGACCTCCCTTGCGTGGCTTTTTGAGGCCACTAAACCTGCACAAATAATAAAGCGCCCGCAAAAGGTGAAACGCACCCCTAACTGCACTTCCAAGCAAATATTCTATGCAGTGCCAGCGGTGACTATAGATAGGGAAAGTAATAGCACATCACCGGGGGTGTAAAGAGTACTGAAATATTTTACTCAAGTAGAAGTATAATGGGCATGTCCTCCCCGTGTTACCGTGGGTTCTCTCCGGGTTCTCCGGCTTCCTCCCACCGTCCAAAGACATGCATGTTAAGGTTAATTGGTGACTCTAAATTGTCCCTAGTGGATGAATGCGAGTGTGAATGGTTGTCTGTCTCTGTGTCAGCCCTGCGACAAGTTGGCCACTGTCCAGGGTGTACCCCGCCTCAGGCCCGAAGTTACTGGGATAGGCTCCAGTCACCCGCGACCCCAAAACGGGAACAAGCGGTAGAAAATGACAGACGGAGAAGTATAATGGGTTGCATGGAAAAAATGAAAAATGATAAATAATCACAGAAGACATTTACTGTTTATCATTTATCATTATGGATCTATTTTATGGTCTCCAAAAAGACACTGCAGTTCAAGGCTGGATTATACAGCTTCTGAAACGGATACGATCGCACCGGAGGCCTCGGTGGGAAGGCACAACAATTAGCTTCTGGGCAAAAAGTCTCTAACATGCAGCATTCCAGACATTCTTGGTATGCTCGTATACGGAGCTCTCCTTCTTCAGATCGGAATCCTTGAAAATCAACCGGCACCGCTGTTTTGGTGCGATGCATGGCATTCTGATCTGGTTGGCTGGTTTTTGATGGAATGCATTTGTTTGGTGTATGGTCCAAGTCAGTTATTTTCCCATTGATCATTTTAAAACAATAAATAACTGAATCAATTGTTATGTAATTAGTGAAGGTAAGCTTAAACTAATACTTAGATCAAGAGGTCTCTCCAGATGCAAGCAGTACGGTAGTCTGCAGGATGCTGTCGGTTTCATTTTTGAACAGTTACTGTACTGTACCCCGGAGGGGTTTCACTGAGGAAAAGGAGATGTCTCCAGAGGTGGAACTACAGATGTGTAGTTGAATCTACCTCGTAAAGCGTATGTGCTGTATTTGTACGAGTCAAGTCGTTCTGTCACAGAAAGAGCAGAGGGCAGTGTACTGATTTTTCCTGATCAAAGCAGAATAGATTTATAATTTTACACAACTATATTTGTGTGACACCTGAACAAATTTCTGAATAAGGTTTTACATGAAGAATGACAAACAGTAGCATGCCCTTAACACTGAATGTTTTTTATCCACCACCATACAGGGTTTGATGTTGCAATCCTGCATACCTTAATCCATGGTAAGAAATCATACTGAAGCCCAGTTGAGATGGCAGAAGATTAATGAGCTAACCCACAATTTGTGACTACAAAGTACACAAGGCTATACTGCTATAAATCTACGAGACCTTCAAAAAGGCAGCATCATTCACCCGACACCTAAATGTTACGGGAATATGTGAATAACTGGGGTTGTCAAGTGGGGACCTCCCATCACAGACCCACAGCAACTCCAGGAGGCTCAACAGTCATTTCTGGACTTCCAGAACAAATTACCTCACTAACCGATCTGTAAAAGTAATCATTATTATTTTAGATGTACAATTAGGCTGATCCCAAGTGTCAGCATTGCTTGCTTTTTTCTAAAATCTCTACTGATTTTGACAGCAATTGGACCTATGACAAGGCTGACACTTGCTGGTGGCTTCAAATAGTCTGTATCAACACTTTCAGGCTTGTGTGACAGAGGCTGCACCAAAGGTCAGAAACTACACTGTGTGTGCAAGCCAGTGAATTAACCCTCTAAAGATCAGTAGGCGATTTGAGGGGGGGCGAGGGGGGATGCAAAATAACCAAAATGCCCCTTATTTTAACCTGCTCAAAAGATGCTCGGTCCTTTGTCTCGTAGTGGCCCTTCACATTGCCGGTTTTAATAATCGCCACCATCTCGGACCATATGAGACATACTGGTTTTGAAATCCCTGTGGGAAGATTGAACATGTAAGAGTCTGGCCATTCTTGATTAAAAGCTCTGTTTCCACTGTCTACTTCTCTTTTTAGAGCATGCCATGTGAAATTATTTCTCTGACTAGTCTCGTCTCTGCTCTCCCTGGAGAGTCTCCCCGTGTGCGTAAAACAGAAACGCTTCGTCCAAATTTGATAATGCTGAACAATTTCTCAATATTCTAAACCTAATCAAACCTTAAAGCTGGACAGATGTCAAATTTCAACATAGGCATAGGTTACCACATCATGAGAGGGTTTTGTTTTTGCTTCGGCATTTTTCAGTGTTTTCAAAAGATTAGGAGTCTACATGCTTTATGTGTGATTTAATATAGGCAGGGAAGGTCCGGTTTCCCCTCTTTTAAAAATAAATTGGAAACAAATCCTCTCTTAAAAAATGAAAATGTCCTATTGTATAGGTGAAACAGTGCTAAGACATTGAGGCTGCACATGAAAGGCTGTCCCTATTAAAAGGCTTATTGTGGTCTATCCTCAGTCTGACAACATTACATAATGAAAAATATTCTGACATGTTTCTCTAATGAGATGTGATTCTGCTGCTTGGGTGTGCTTGTAGTAATACAGTGGATCCAGTATTTCTCTCTCTGTCTCTAGCTAGCATCTATTAAAATACATGACAGCAACTACCAACAGATTAAGCTTTGGAGTAACCATGGAGAAAAAAGGAAATGCAGCATAGTGATTAACAATGGAGTAGAATTAATGGATAAAAGGCAATGGAAGAATAATAAGAGTGTGTGAGGAGTGCCTGGACAAGGTGTCCTTCCTAGATGAACGTTCACTATAGCTTCATGACCTCCTTTCCTGTAGATTTAGAGGAGAGCTGTCCTGCACGCTCAGTGTCAGCATCAATTCAGTGTGATTTATTGGTATGAATAAATCAATTGGCTGCATGCATTTCCAAGAAGTGATAATAAAATAGGGTATCCATCCAACAGGAATAGGCAAGAATAAATAGGAGATAGAGGCAGATACTTCACACTCCACTCAGTGGTTCTAGCTCTACAGTGTCCTGGCCAAAAAGGGGGTCCATGAAGGGGTAAAGATGGGCCCAGCATATTCACCACCACTTTGAAAGTGATTGTGAGGTCATGACCAAACATATGTCGGCTTCCAATTTATGTGATACTTTAATAGGTCAATTAGCACAAGAAAACAGAAAGCCCAGTAATTCAAAATAACATGACATCACATTTGGTAACACTTCATGCTAAGGGTACATGCATTATCACGACTTCATGAAGCATGAATTCATTCACATAAAACTTTATGAACCATCAGGAATATACAAGAATGTATCTCATTTCCGTATCTCATTTAATCATCATGATTTCTGAGCTAAGTCTCTTTCATAGTTAAATCTGTTTTGTCTGTCAACCCCCCCCCCTCCAACAATTACTCTATGACCCTTCTTTTAAGGTTCTGTACACCTGAAATTGCTAGTAAAATTACTACAAGACCTTATGCAGCCGGAGTACAGTTTGTGTAAATTCAGTGTCCTTAATAGTATTTTGCCAACCATCTCCATTAATGGTTAATACATTTTATTTCATGCCACCACTGATCATATTTTATGTATCAGTGTTAAAGGAGCCTGTCACCACCTTATTTGAAGGACCACAATCGTGATGAAGTCATGGAAAAGTAATGCTTAGTTAATCATGATTCATGTCTCTTTGTGAAAAAATGTTAATGTCTTCCTATTTGTACATTTTCCAATAGATATTTAGCTTTAATAGACTTCCATCGATCAACACAGGGGCTTGGTGGCAGAGCGGTCGTCCACCAATCAGAAGGTGGGCGGTTTGATACCGGCTTCCCCTAGCCATCTGTCAAAGTATCCTTGAGCAAGATATTAAACGGAACCCCAATTTGCTCCCGAATGCCTTCAGTATGTGAGTGTGTAAGTCGCTTTGGTTAAAAGCGTCTGCTAAATGGGGCGGCTGTGGTTTGGTGGCAGAACGGTTGCCTTCCAATCGGAAGGTCAGTAGTTCAATCCCCCAGCCATGCGTCGAAGTATCCTTGAGCAAGATACTGAACCCCACAAATGCTCCCAAAGCCGCACCGTCGGTATGTGAATGTTCTCATATGTAAGTCGCTTTGGATAAAAGCGTCTGCTAAATGACTAAATGTAATGTAAATGTAATGACTAAAAATGTAAACAAATGTACTTGTCATGGTAAGTGTTGGCAGGCAGGTAATTAGGATAAGGACCCAAGCGCAGACAGGAGGGAGGCACATGGCTTGAAGAGAAATCTTTTAATGGCTTAGCGGCAGACAGGTTACAGGCAGGCAGGGATTCAGAATGCAGGTTGGCAGGCATGTAGGTGACAAACATGTAGACAAAACTAATATACCAATGATGATCTTGAACAGGGAGACAGAACCAACACCGATACGATGATGATCCAACACTGAACAAAGGAGGTGAAACTGAACCCAAAACCACACAGAAACTCAACAAAACACAGAACCCACCCAACTCAACCCAAAAACCATAACATTAATACAACGCACTAAAGTCAATGATCAGTCAGGAACACAAGACTGGCTTACAGGTAAGTTGACTTTAAAAAGTTATCAAACCTCACAGATTTGAAATGGTTCCCTCTTCTTTTCGTGTACTGTCACATGGCTCCAGATACAGCAAACCGCTCTACATGAGCTAAAAAAATGGCATGTTACATAAAGGACGTCATGTGAAAAAGCAGTGACCTGCTAAGTGTTTTGGAAAAATACTAAATGAGAAACGTAACAAATTCTGTCGACTGTTAATTAAAAAAGAAAAATCCTTTTAGTATTTGTGTCCCTAAACAATGGCACAAAAGGTTTATACAATTAGGCTCTACAGGGTTCCAAGCCTGAAACGTAGTTCCTTCTATTGAGGTCCATAATGGATATAACAGCAGAGGCAGGGGCGTTAAAAACAGGGGTTATATGACAATAGATAAAGGCCAAAAGGTTACATCCAGTACAGGAATAAAATGTTTAGCAAAGTGTTTGAGGCAGAGTGTGTATGTTGTATGTACTTGTTAGTATTTGTGTGTTTGTGTGTCCAGCTGCAGCGGCGGTTCCCACAAAATATTTCAGTAACGCCCCTGACAAGATCTCATCTCATCCCATCTCATTTTCTACCGCTTGTTCCGGTTAGGGGTCGCGGGTGACTGGTCCCATCCCAGTGACTTTGGGCCTTAGGCGGGGTACACCCTGGACAGTGGCCAACTCGTTGCAGGGCCCTGACAAGATCATGATTGTTATTATACTCAAATTTTAAGAGTGAGTTTAGTTTCTCCAAAGTTAAAGTTTTTTCTTGTACTTATTTTATCCCCTTTAAAGGTAAAGACAGTAATAGAGAGGAAGAATGAGGAAGAAAGATAAGTATGAAAACAAGCACAGCAGAGGAGGAAAAATAAGGAAAGTGAGTGAACGAGAGCAAAAGCACGAGAGGCATAGAGAGTCAAATTTAAAGGGATTAGACAGCTCATTCTTCCTTAATTCCCTAATCACCTCCTCCCACAGTGGATTGGGTTGCCACAGCAATGTTTACATGACCCCATATTCTGCTGAAGCCAAAACAGGCATGGCCTACATTATGCTAAATCCCCCGTTTACCTGGCATAATCCCTCCCAGACAAACACTCTCCAGGCTGCTACCTGAAAGTCTGGGTCGACAGCCTGGCAGGGTTATAGGCCATGATGAAGAGGAGGACCTCGACTCCTCTCTGATAAAGGAGCTGGAAGAAAAACAACTGTGTTTGCCATTGGCAAGATTGGGTCGACACAGGTTATCTGACTGCTTTGCTTTGATGTGAAAAGTGAACACACGCTACTGTAATAACTTTAAGGGTTACAATTAGGTTATAATAGCAATCCTTTAGTAGCAG
This sequence comes from Coreoperca whiteheadi, assembly GCA_011952105.1. NCBI lineage: Eukaryota > Metazoa > Chordata > Actinopteri > Centrarchiformes > Sinipercidae > Coreoperca > Coreoperca whiteheadi. Next base: position 21,736,950 of record CM022480.1, read on the forward strand.
TATAGTACTGCTGGTGACTTTCTAACCCTCAGACATCATTTCTGATGTCCTCAAAAATGACTGAATGAATAAATTGACTTCTGATTAAAATATTGCTCGTGGTCTGCACCATGACATGTGAATCTCTATTGCGACAACATTTCAAATCCAATAGGCCTATTTAGCACATAGACTTTCACAATATAAGCCTCGTATTCATCCACCTTCTGAGAATTATACTTAAGAATACTCTAAAGAGCCCATTTAGGAGTAAAAAAAGGTGCAGTATAAGACATTTTTCAAGTGACTTACTCCTACTTACAGCAAAGTGTAAAAGGAACAATTAAGGAAAGCCAATAAGAGACAAGGATTTACCCTACATCTGTCATACTCCTCATCCTTTAAAAGTGATATGTTATTTTGCAAAAACATCTCCAGTAGCAATTAGAATGATCTAATAATCTAATATGATAAAATAATCTGATCAATTTATAACACATAAAAGGGGATTAAGTCATAGGAAACTGGCTGAAATGGAAACAAAAAGAAACCTTAACTGGAGCAGAAAGTAAACATCAGAAAAATCATGTAACAAAAAAAATGTATCACCACACCGAGAAGTGCAGACAGTGAACCCTGCTGTATTCTTGTATGGAATGCAAAAAAAAAAGAAAAATTGATTTATCAGATGTTGAAATCAAATACAAATTACCATCTAAAACTACCCTTTTCTGAATTATACATATTGCTTCAGCTTATGTATCATTCATCATGATATAATAGTTTGTATTGTCACTCCAATACAATTGGTTTTATTCTTGAATTTAGAGTAAAAGAATTTTAAAAGCATTTTTACCTTAATCAGCAAAGACAACACATGTTGATAAGAATGCAGAAGCTTTAATTGATAAAGTTTTTATCCAGCTATCAGTTCTCCAGTGAAATCATCGAATAATCATTTTTAGCAGTTGAATAAATATGGGCACAGGTATAACGCCAATGTTCAGTGTTCAGTGAAGAGCCTGAGTACGAGGCAGGCGTCTACCCAGTTCAGATCCCCACATGCTGAAACTCTGTAGTAAAAAAAACTAGATTACAGGGTCAGAGAGACTTAAGTTCACGGCAACAGATGAATGTAATAAGTAATAAGTCCTCACATGAGCCTGGATTGCGTGGTGAGAAATTGACACCATTGAAAAAAGTATGATGTCAAAATAAGCTTGGTGCCAGCAAAAACTACTCTTTCAACTCTCTCAAGTTGCCAGATTCAAAGACTTTAAGAACCTGAGGGGTTTTAACGGGAAATTGATAATTAAGTTGTGAGATTTGAATTTTCTCACCTCTTTAGTTCTTCAGTACCCAGAAATTATGCAGTACTGCAACATAAAACTGCACACTTCGAAGCAGAGCCTCATTTGAAAAATAGATCAATTAGATTGAATCAAGGTTGGGGTGCACGGTGGCAGAGCGGTTAGGAGTCGTGGGTTCGAATCCCAGACCAGACCACGACCTCCCTGGGTGGAGACTGCATGTCCTCCCCGCGTTTTCTCCGGGTTCTCCAGTTTCCTCCCACCGTCCAAAGACATGCATGTTAAAGTTAATTGGTGACTCTAAATTGTCCCTAGTGGATGAATGTGTGCGTGAATGGTTGTCTGTCTATGTATCAGCCCTGCGATGAGTTGGCCACTGTCCAGGGTGTACCCCGCCTAAGACCCGAAGCTAGAACTGGATAGGCTCCAGTCGACCCCGAACGGGAACAAGTGGCAGAAAAAAACTGACTGAATTAAGGTTCTAGGTCACTAAAGCCAGGGGTTTGTCTTTAATGGGAAATGGTACTATCAGCATTCATTCCCGGGTCAAATGACTCTGCAGTAGTCCCGGGTATTTATCAGCTCCAGCTCTGATCGGCAGTGATGGAAACATGACACGGTGTGGCTCCTTCATCTGTTTCTATCTGCATATGTCTGTAAACATATGGTCTCATCCATATGTTTATGTAGTATTAGCATGCTAGGCTAACCGTCTGTCAGCATTGTGTGAATTGATATCCGCGCTGTTATCTTTGAATCAGATGAAGCATATTTAAAACTGCCTATGTGTCTGTCTTGCTTTTTATCTGCACAGTACAAATGAGTGGTTATCCTAAAAGAAAATGTAATCCTGTGTTAATTGATTTTTTTTTAATTCATTTGGAGCCAATGCAACAAACTGTTAACACAAGATGGCCTAATACCTCCGTATAAAATTGTTATGGTGTTAGTGTGTTAGGAGACATTTTCTCATGTACATATCCAACAGACAAGGAGCAACATTGTCACTGGTGTTGTGTTTCTGTCCACTTGGTGAATATAAGTCCAATATTTACTCTCCTTTTAACTCTGTTTTGGTCTCCACCAATTCCTGAGGGAAATGTCTTTAGCTATATTCTCTTTAGCTGCTCAATGCTCCGTTATGTTCACGAGCTGGTTGTCAACTTTGTCTGTAGACACTGAACCAAAACATTAAAGATGCTGGCCCTGAAACCAAAACAATGCACGGAAAGATGCTGAAACGCTCTACGGAGCATGAGGAAAATGTACACATAATAGGTTGTTGCATGTTTAATGTAAAAGTTTTGATTATAGCAGCTTTAATATGACAAAAAAATGTCTTTTCAGTTGGATGAAACCATTCTTATAAGACATGCTCAACCTCTGAGTGTTTAATTCACAACAAGATCATTGCTGTCAGTTGGTAGAGAAAGTACTTTTACACACACAGAACAAATGCACATGTAGGCTCTTATAGCCTACTGAATTGCACTTGCGTTTAGATGAAATGTCTTCTGTAGTTTGTGTGTCTGTGTGAAACAGGAACTGTTTACCCAGAGCATGAAGAACATAAAGAGATGACAGGAGATGTGGGAGAGGAAGTAAGGAGAACAGGAGACATACAGTATAAAGCCTGAAGTGGCTATTTACAACTCAATCAGTGAAGACATGGAATGTTTAGTGCAAAATTTGACATTTATTTAAAGACACAAAACAGTTTTGACATTGGCCCTGCCCTTTAGCAATAATTTAGAGGACCAATCCATCCATCCATCCATCTTCCTCCGCTTATCGTCCGGGTCGCAAGAGCATCAGTCTGAGCAGAGATGCCCAGACTTCCTTCTCCCCAGACACTTCCTCCAGCTCTTCCGGGGGAATACCGAGGCGTTCCCAGGCCAGCCGAGAGACATAGTCCCTCCAGCGTGTCCAAGGTCTTCCCCAGGAAGGTATCCAGGAGGCATCCGGAACAGATGCCCAAGCCACCTCAGCTGTGGAGGAGCAGCGGCTTTACTCTGAGCTCCTCCCAAGTGACCGAGCTCCTCACCCTATCTCTAAGTGAGCGCCCAGCCACCCTGCGGAGGAAACTCATTTCGGCCGTCTGTATCCGGGATCTTGTCCTTTTGGTCATGACCCAAAGCTCATGACCATAGGTGAGAGTAGGAACGTAGATCGACTGGTAAATAGAGAGCTTTGCTTTGCAGCTCAGCGCTCTCTTTACCACAACAGACCGGTATATCGACCGCATCACTGCAGAGGATACACCGATCCGCCTGTCGATCTCCCGCTCCGTCCTTTCCTCACTCGTGAACAAGACCCCAAGATACTTAAACTCTTCCACTTGAGGCAGGAGCTCTCCACCAACCTGAAGGGGACAAGCCACCCTTTTCCGTCTGAGAACCATGGCCTCGGACTTGGAGGTGCTGATTCTCAACCCCGCGGCTTGACACGCGTCTGCAAACCGTCCCAGTGCACGCTGAAGGTCCTGGTTTGATGAAGCCAACAGGACATCATCATCTGCAAAAAGCAGAGACGAAATCCTGTGGTCCCCAAACTGGACTCCCTCCGGCCCCTGGCTGTGCCTAAAAATCCTGTCCGTATAAATAATGAACAGGACCAATCCCTATAAATAAATGGAAGTCCTCAAAAATCCCTCTCGGCATCTACACATGGGGCCTTGTTGGATTGGTGGTGGAGGAGGTAGTGTGACGCACATACTGTAATGACAGCAAGGAGACAAGTCAGCTAGAAAGCCTGCTCATATAACACATAAATGTAATACATTGAAAGCAAGTGTCTCCCAGCTTGCGTTGAGAGCTTCATTAGAAGGAAAAGAAGCAACTGGGGAAAAATAGAGAAGAAGAGGTAAGGAGGGTGTGAAGAGAGGGGTGAGGAAATAATAGATGGCACCTAAGTTGAAGGGAGAGGAACAGGGAGTTGGGTGTGAAGCAAGAAAGTGTTCGGGGAACGTTTTTAAAATAAACCATGTGTACAGGAGCTCACAAGAGAGGGGCCTGTGAGTGGACTTTAGAGAGACCGAGGGAGTGGTGTGGAGATGTTAGAGGAAGGGAGGAGCAGAGGACTTATGACTATTTCGACAGCATATGTATCCATAAGGATCTGTTGCAAGCAATCTTTACAGAGGCGGGGCCAGAGGGGTGGCCAGGGGTGGCACAGGTCTCCCCAGGAAGGTGAAAGGTGAAGTACAGAGTACCAGAACCTCTGTATGAAGTGACTATTAACATTGCTGTGTTGGGAACTACAATGGTTAAAGCTGCACCAAATTGTGTAGTTGCAATCAATTAATTATGGCTATCAGAATTATCAAAGATAATATTAAATAATAATTAATAAAACGCAGGACACCACCCTTAAAGAAGAGAAATGATAGCCAATCAGTTGATTGAGTCACATAAAATATACTAAACTTTCAATTTAGGAATCTTATAATAATGTAATAAATACCTATAACCAAATTTACCATTAATAGCTAGGCGGTTAAACGATTTGGACTTCAACATAGATTCAGTCTTGTGCAACATTAAAGAAACCAGCATAATTATACACTACCATATATTTACAAGATAAAGCAAAAACACACAATACGAAGTCAAACTCTAAATGCACTAAGCTACAAAACAAAGGGTGTGTGTGTGTGTGTGTGTGTGTGTGCGCGCTAACTAAACTTGCTTGCAGAATTCTAGCAGGTCCTCGCAGCGCTGCATTAAGATCAGAGAGTTCAGTTCTGCTGCACGTCTGCTCCGAGCAGGAAACGCTGGAAGACAGCTGCTGCTGTCCAGCTGCAGTGAAGAGGCTCACCATTCCCAAGTTATACTGGGCAATGGTAACAGGAAACTGGGTCCAGGGGCAGAGTCCACACACAGGTGTGAAGTCTGGAGGATTGTGGGAAACAAAGTTCAGTGGCTCAGTTTCAGAATAAAAGTTAATTTAAGTCGCACAAATTAATCCGTGGAGTCCCAGTGATTCCTAACACCTTGTTAAAAAGTCAATTAAGTAACCACAAAATTATGCTAACGAATACCACGGGGCCTATTGAGTTTAAAATAACAGCTATTATTAAGTGATATTTTTTAATATTAGAATGTCTATAGTTGTCCATTTAACATTAAATTATTACACTGATGAAACAATGTAATTATTAATAATATACAGTGCATTATTGCCAAGACCTCATTTTACAAACGTACCACCCTTCTTTGAATCTGTGGCCCAGTCTAAATCCGACCCTGAGTCTTTACCACACAAGCCTGATTTGCCATCAAATTCAATCAGTCAAACAACAAAACTAGGAAAAATGCACTCATTACACACACACAGTTCAGCACCACACACCCATTTTATTAGAGCGCCAGATATTATCCAAAATCTGGTCACAGACTATTTCCATGACATCCTGATATGCTTCACAGCACGGGAGTGGCTTGAAATTGGTTCATGACTGGTTGTCCAGTCTACCCCGGCAATCTCTTTTAGTAGGTAATCAGTAGATAGGAAGATCCCATAATGCAAACCTTAAAAAGTAGATTCAGAGTTTAAGGTAAGATAAGAGACTAAAGAGTTCACAGAGAGGTCAGAGTTTCCAGGAAATACAGGTCTGTGGCTTCAGCAGTTCAGGCTGATGTAACTATTGACAATGAGTATGAGATAACCCATAGCACATTGAGAAGTTAAATAACTATTCGCTGTAGCGCTGTGTGGGAAGAGGCTCCACGTATTACCTCTAATACTAACAGGTTCTACAGATACAACATTCAGAAAATACTATTGTGCAAAAAGGTCAACAAGAAAATGAGATGCAGAGTAGGTGAGGCGGGTTAATGTAAAGTACAGAGAACAGAACTCAGTGGGAGGATTATGGAATATAGAGACATATTTTACCAAACAACTTGTACCATGTTATCATTAACCATTAAATATTTATCTAGTGTCAAGATGAACAACCTGTGCCCTCTTTGTTCGGAAACAAAGCAATGCTCAGATCTCCTGTTTATTAACTGAGCTTTGTATGTGAAAGTAAGGCTCGAAAGATTTATTACCCAATCATGCAATTCACAATTTTTCAAGTCTGTCTTAAAACAAGTTAAGGTTCCCACATGGCCACTGAAAGAGATTTTGCTTGCTGTAATCATTCCTCCTTTTTATGCTGGCCATGAAGAGATCCGTTCTTAAAGAGCTTTCAATGGAAGTCATGGAAGTTATAGGGGACAACATCCACATTTCTTGTTTTTTGCAAAAATGCATTCTAAAGTTTAGCCAAAGCTGAAATGAGGCTTGAGCCATTTGAGTAAAGCTAGGCAGACCTGCAGACCTTTTACTTTGTGTTAACTAAATGCTACACGTTTCAGTGAGCCTTTCTGCACGGCCAGAACCTGCCACTTTACGCTCACACTGTACAGATCAATTGACTGTCGGCATCGTGGAACTCACGCTGAACGTAAGTACGGAGACCCCGGTTGGTTTTGTCCAGTGAAAATTCCAATAAAGCTTTACCTTTTTCGAATTTAAATATGGAGCCACAGATAGCTGGAAGATGCAGACAAAAGTTCAGTTTTATATCACAGCAGATCAGTCAAGACCTTATGCCACAGAATGTAAAATATTACACCAATAATATTAAAACAAGCTTACTGCAGTGTAAAACGGATCTTTTGACAGCAACCATGGGGGAAATTGGAACGTGGAACTGCTCAAACTGCAAGAGAGCCGAACAAAATCTGTAACATGCCAGAGATCGCCTGAGAGCCAGATCTTTGATCGTTCAGGTAATAAGTGTTGTGACCCTGCTTAAACTACATGGCAAATGACAACCAATCTGGCAGAAATTTTGCTCGATTCTACAATTAGTCTTACGTAATCTGTACACTGTCTGCAGTGGTTATCTTCCAATGTTAGTCTTTTTAGTTTAAAATGTCCTCTTTGGAAGATGTCCGCTTGATGTGTCTAACATGGACTGCGTAAGCCTTATATTAACTTCAGATAAAAAAATTCCTTTTGCAAAGAAGGAATGGCAATATACTCAGCCAGTTGAGTAAGGAGTTAGATATTTACGCAGAATGACAACTGTGTACACATACACATTTACAAATATCCTTAGTTGTATTTCTATTTTGATCTCTAAAAGCGTTCACCCTGGTCAGTGGTATCTTTAGTTGTACACATTTTTTCCTCTGTCCGTGTAGTTGCTGACAGACTTTTACGCCCTGAAAGGCATCGGTATCATTCACTCTGACCTGAAGCCAAAGAGTAATGCCAGTAAACCATAAGGACCACTCGCCCTTCTGAGTCAAACTTTGGTGTGTCCTTCACTAGCTCTGAATATTATCTCAATTCCACTAAATGAGGTTTGACTGGCTCTCTTTTAATAACGTCATCTCATTGCGCCCCCTCTTCTGCTATGGTTTTATAGCACCTGAGTGATTTTACAGACGTTCTATTAGGAGAAAAGTATGTGACAGTGTCTGTGCTGGACTTTCTGAAGGGATAACTCTTATCCCCATACCCCAAAGACACCACACTTACAGAAAACATCAAGAAAACAATGTGCTGTGTTCTTAAAGAAAAGTACAGCGCAACTCCACTTCAAGGGGCAACATCGGGGATCTAGCGGTTGTGGTTGATACTAAGGACCAGCTTTTAAGGGAGATGACGGAGATGAGAGAGGACGGAGGCAACAGTGACAGAGGTGGGGACTGTAAAGGAGCTGTGGCAGAAGATGATGGATCTGCACCCCCTGCACCCAAGAAGAAGAGGCTGTGCGGCCTGTTGCAGAACAGAAAAACCCAAATTGATACCCAGGCTGTGCCTAAAACAGTGCGCACTGATACTTAACTGAGACAGTACCTGCAGGAAAAGGCACTGGATTCTGTGGTATCCTCTGATGTGGTGGCATGACAACCAAGCAAGGTTCCCTTTGATGGCCAAGTTAGTAAGAAAGTACATGTATTCGTGCAAAATGTACTGCCTCTGAGTCAGATATGGTCAACAGAGTTAGAGTTCCTCGACCGGTAGGTCCTCCAGTGAGGAGCATTGGTTGTGGTTGTGGCCTGTTTTGGCCATGGTATACTGTTTATTTTGATTATTGGTACCTGTCATTGTCAGTAATTCATTTGTATACTCCAGTAATTAGCTTTGTATATTTGAGTTGTTATTTTTG
>CM022480.1:21748142-21798885 GCA_011952105.1 Coreoperca whiteheadi
TTGAGTGGAGGACTGGAGGAAGGAAGGGGTCATGTTCCTAAAATGCTGTGGTAATATGATCTTGAGGAGGGTGTCGAAGAGACAATTAAACCACAATTAAAACCAGATTAACAAAGAACCAAAATGCCAAAACAGAAAGAGGGAGAAGGTGGGGAGAAATTTCAGCAGCTACATAATTCAAAAGAGGAAGAATATCAGTAATCTCCAGAGGAAAAGAAATGTCAGAAGAGGAGAACACATTAAGACTAAATAAGTCATAGTTGGAAAACGAAAGTCAAACAAACCCTCACTCAGATGGAGCAGGGTAATGTATGGCACTTAAATACTAATTGGAGGGAATGTACCTGCTGTTTAATGCTAATACATTTGTGGTGGGAGCTAATGTTTGCTAATTACAAGTTGGTGGGGAAATGGTTGCTCCAAAGACAGATACAGCAAATGGCTGCAAAACACAAGCTATGATTGAATAATGTTTATTGGTTCTGGACAAATTCCATACCAGTGTTTTTACAATGTATCATGGTACTATAGAGAACATGAAGATTCGATGTTGATAGAACAGCATCAAAATCCTGATTCTCTGTTTTGTGATCTGCAGATATACCTGGTGACCTATCTGGGATCTCCCACCTAGCAATATTACGTATAATGACTTCAGGTGCTTTAGTTCCACACACATAATGACTTGTGCTGTGCGCCGACTGAAAATACAGGCCAAGACATAACAATGTACTTACAAGTATAAGTAGACAAAAAATAGAGGTTAGACAGCTGAATTGGTTTAAATGGGAGTGTATCAGACAAGAGAGAAATGCTGGTGCAAGGCCAGCAGTAGCTCAGCACTCAGCAAATAGCTTCTTTTGTCCAACCGTCCGAAACCCAAGTACTGGAAGTATCTGGGGAACTTTCGTATATTACTGTAGATGGCAAAATTCCCAATAAATATAAAAAAAAAAAAAGTTTAGAAAACATTTCTGTTTGTTTCATGTATTAATTGAAGGAAGGTTACAGTCTTGTACGTCATGATTTTTTTTGCTAAGTCTGTCTCCATTGCAATTTGTTGCATTTTTCATTTATCGATCCACCTCAGCCAAGCATAAAAACCCTTGTGCTGTGTTTCCACCTTTTTTTATGCGCAAACTGAAAATAAAAACAGATTGTCGGAAACGCATCTAGTGAGAGAACATGAAATTCTCTATAGGGGGGCGCCCCCTGTCCATTTTTAGCGTGTTTTATATGAATATTTGGACTCTCCTGTTAAGTACACTGTGCTGTTTTAAAGTGGATGAGAGGAGCTGATGATTTGCGATTACCCATCTAATGTATTCATCTTGCTTTTTTGGAGATTAGGCCACCCTGCAACTCGATTGCACTTTCGCTGCTGGTCAAAATGATCACACTGTGTAGTCTACACATCCTTGCTTAAACTCAGAATAGAAGAAGCTGAGAAGAACTGTTTGTATGACTGACCTTTCATCACATCACTGGTCCCTTCTAATAAATATCCTTGAGCGGCCATACTTTCCTCATTCTTCACTGCCACTCTACCTTTTATAGCAATGATGGGAGAAGAGACGTCCAGAAATCTATGATGGTGTATTCAATACTTGCAAAAAATGTGCCGTTAAAGGTTTTTTTGCATCCCACAAGTCTTATGTTATATCTCAATGTAATTATAATATAATTTATTAATAATAACTGAAATTTGAAGAAAACCAGAAAGAGATAGAGGAACCTTTCAATGAGCTTTTGGTGATTTTAACAGCAACTCTAAAAAAGCTGTAAAACAATGCTAAAAATACATTGTTTTGCAGACAAAGTCACGCACATATCAGAGCTTCCTTCTAAGTATGCTTGTGTGCCATACAAGGATGGCAAGAGAAAAACTGTACAAAAAAAGTAAGAAAACAATGGACTTATGGCTATAAATTATTAATCTGAGAGAAAAGAGGGATAAGAATTATTTAGTTTGCGGTTTGGGCATTCTAGTGGTGTGTGTTAGTTTCTCTTATGGCTCTACTCTATGAGGAGAGGTAAAGACACATAGGAAGGATGAAAACAACACTACCATTACCACTGGCCCAGTCCCTACAGTCACTTCCAAAGTTTGTCTATTTTTTGCGATGAGCACCTGCCTTTTGCTTTACAATGGAAAGGACAGTGATGAATGACCTAAGAGATGACTTTATCCAAGAGGCAGACACTCAAAGCTGAAATTATTTCAATTTAGCAGAGGTTTATGCACTTGAAATGCCTTTTCAGTGGCTTCATTTCTGCAGCACTTATCCCAATCGTCTGTTAAGTGCTTTTAAAAAGATACCAGATGGGCACAGGACTGTGATATTACTGCACATACTCAACCGCCCCAAAATGCATTGCATCTCTTCAGACTGCAAAATTGCAGACTGCAAGGCAGATGGTTCTGGCACCAGCCAGCAACAGAGTGCGTACAAGTGTAAGTAACCAAACTGTTATACGGGGTATATGTGGTCAAATAATACTCGAATAATGGTGGTTTGTATTCATAATGAACGTATCTTTCTTGTTGTTGGAATTGAATGTAATGTTAGTGCTCGACTGGCCTGCTAGCCTACTGATGGTAATTTAGCACAAAGGTTAGCGAGTTGGTTAATAACACCATAGTTGTATCTGTAACTAACATTGATTAGAAAAATAGAATGTCGACATGCAGTGTTGATCGTTTCATCAAGGGACTGATGAAGACATCAAGTGCCTCATTAAATGGAGGGCTAAGAATGAAGAGAAGTTCACTGGCAAGCACAATGCTGCCATGAAAGGCTTTGAGTAAGAAAAATAATAAGTGTTGAAATTTTCATGTGTATGGCTCATTATAAGTTCTATTGTTGCATATTTTGCAAATGAATGATGTAAGTACGAAAAACAGTGTATGGATTGGAGAGAGTTATTTTCTGCTCTATGTGTCCAATGTTATGCTTGTATTGGATGTTCAATAAGGAGCATGGGTTGGAGGGTAAGGTCGAGGCTGGGTGGGCCAAACAGAAATGGGAGAACCTGAAGTAAAAAATTATGTGAGTTGAAGAATAAAGAGCACTACAGCCATGATGTTTAGCACCAAAGAAACATGATGATGATGAAGTTTGATGATGATAGTTGCATTCTTAAAATGCAGGCATAGTCAATGCTGGGTAATATCTACAGTTTGTTAAAACAGTGCAGTCCATTATATTTATCCCATGTATTTTTGGGAATTTTTTCCTGGTTTCACTAATTTAATCACAGAGTATATTACTAGTGGTGAAACGTTTAGCTAAATAATGGGAGGGAGGAGAGGCCACTGCTGCAAACTGGAAGTGGTTTGATACCATGAATAAGGTGAAGGGGCAAAGGCCATCTAAAACCCCACCAAACCCCATCTCCGCAGTCATGGCACCAACCCTTGCAGCAGTGGTCTCTCCTGCAGAGCAGGAATCTAGCACATCACCTAGCTCCAAGAAGAAACGTGAGTCTTCGTGGCTCCCGTTTCTAAGAAAGTTCCAGGAAAGAGCAGAAGAAAGGGAGGAGAAGAAGCACTGCAGAGAGAAGAGGGAGAGAGAAAGGAGAGAGTGAATGGACAGCAGAGCCAGGGAGGAACGGCGAGATAGAGAGGACAAGGAGAGTCGAGTCAGGGAGGGTCATTAATACTAATAGTAGTACAATAATTAGGCTACCATGTAAATATTTATGTTAGAGAGTTAGGCTGTGTTAGGCCTACTACCTGGTGCAATGAAGGTGAACTGAAACCTGTATGGAAGGTCAATGAGAGGGGACCACACAACACCAGAAGGAGAATACTAATACTATAATTTTGCACAGGAGATCAAGGTCAAGAGTACTTTAAAAAAAGTTTTTATCTTGGCAGGATTGTTGATTTAAAAGGGTTCATGAAAATGAAGGAGACAGCCAGTCCAATTTAACTTTACCATATCTATGTATTCACCAGAGTTGGTTAACATTAAAACTGAAACAAGAAAATCAGACAACACCCTGGGTAAAGGTTAAATAAATAAAAACTTAACAATATTTGTGTTCCTACAATACAGGGATCCAGTCATCTGGAGCAGACACTGCAGCTGCGAGCCTGCTTCTGAGGATGTACCCAGACTGCTGGTGTGGCTTGTTGGCTTCATCACAGTCATCCCCATCATAACCACCTTCATCAGGCTCCAAAATGTTCCCATTCCCGATGCAGAGGTTATGGAGATGGACACCATCCCAGAGGTGTGTACATCTAGTGCACATAAAAGGTTCTGCACCCGAGGACCACGTGCACGCAGCCAGGAAAGTCCACATGGACATCCAGAATGTGACCCTCATGCTCACAGATGGCTTGAAACTGGATGGACTGGAGTTTCCTGATGAAGTAGTCCACGGCAAAAGGTCCAGGTCTACCATGCGAATATGGCACCCACCTATGCTCCCTGCCACAATGCTGAAAGCTGGGGAACCAGACAGCTGCCTAGCCCCAATTTCCTCCAGCTCATCCCTGTTGGGGAAGCAGATGAGCCTCGTGAAAATCTACTGGATGGCATTGCTGACCTGGTGGACTACATTGGGAAACGTGGTGTAGGGAATGTCAAAGGCCTCTGAAACAACCCTGTAGGATGTGCTACTAATCAACCAGTACACAAACAGAAGAACCTCAAATGCCCTCCCCCATCCATGTTCTGCGTCCCCCTGTAGACAATGTATTAGGTTCTCCATTGTTGGCCTTGACAGATGGAAGGCAAGCCAAGGCAAGTTTATTTGTAAAGCACATTTAAAAAACAAGGCAATTCAAAGTGCTTTACATAAAACAAAAGCAACATAGGGTTGTTGAAGACCAGTAGTTTTCTGGGAGTTTTTCCAGATATATGGTGCATAAAAACTGAACACTGCTTCTCAATGCTTAGTTATGACTCTGGGCACAGAAAGCAGACCTGTCCCAGACGATCTGAGAGAATGGTTCATAACGTAGCAGAATATCAGAAATGTACTTTGGCCCTAAACTATTGAGTGCTTTCTAAACCAACAGTAGTAAAGCAAGGTATCCAGTGTAAAGCAATTGGAGTGATGTGAGCCACTTTCTTGGTCTTAGTGAGGTCTCAAGCAACAGCGTTCTGAATCAGCTGCAGCTGTCTGATCATTTTTTAGGGAGATCTGTAAACTATTACAGTAGTCAAGCCCTCTGAAGATAAATCCTGCTGAGACATAAGTCCTTCCTAAGGTCACCTTCCCCAAAATAGAAGTGCAACAGGGGAACATGAGGATTTACCCTGCAGTTTTGCCCTCTTGCACCAACCTGTAAAGGATATTTATTAAAAATGTGTACTATTACTATCAATTGTTATAATTTATTTGTCTATTAAATTATTTACAATTACTAGTACTTTCCTTATTACCTACTAATTTGTTAATGTGTATATATATATATAGCTATTGATGATCAAATTCATATATATCAATTTCTACAATCATGTAATAAGGCATTTTCACTGTTTGTGTTTAAATGTGTTTGATTCATGAAGGTCAAATGATCACTTTTCAAGATTAATTTATTCATGAGACCCCTTACAGCAGACTTCCTCATCCATTGCATCCAAACCCTCTGTACAGGATACTTATCCCCATCCATCGACTTAACCCTCCAAGCAATATTCATTTCGATCTACTCCCCAGACATCCTCAGATTTAACTTCAAAGCTGAACCAACCAGCTCTGCCTCGCTCGACCCCATTTTCCTCTTCCATTTATTATTATATTTATTTGAGCCCTTAGAACCCATCCAAACCTATCTAATCTAGAGACTAGCCCACCGCGCTTCTCCACAAGACCTGCTCTTCACTAGCGAATCAGGCCGCGTCACTATGTGCTTCTGGTTCCACCACTATCTGCGCCAAATTCTGTTCAAGTCAGAGATTTCTCCAGAACTATACTCTGGCCAGTCCTTCTGCATGGGAGCGACTTCAACCGCTTACAGACAAGGAATCCCAAACCACACCATTAAAAAAATTCTTGGTCACCAGTCTTCCCAAGCTTACAACAGCTACATCCACAGCCACCTCCGTGACAGCTTATCCTTACCTTTGTCCCTTCGATTTTTTGGGGGGGATTATGAAGCCCTACCCTCGACCCCTGGGTCTCGACCCCCAGGTATAAACCTGTAGTTATGAAACTACTCTCTTTAGACTCATTAGGTGGGCAGGAACACAACTTTGGATGCTACTGTTATGTGAATGCTAACTGTCAGCTGGAAGTATAAGCGTAAGTGTTTATAACACGATGCACTTACCCCAAGTGGACAAGTGAATGCATGTTAAATATAATATTACCACACACAGAAAATGGGGACAAGATAATGTGCTGTATGGCAACAGAAGAGTATTAGTTTTCCTCATATAATTATATACACGTTTTGAAGGCTTCTGCAGCCAGGTTTACAGTATATGCTGTTGAAATGTGTTCAGTTGTTTTCAGGATACTTTCATCATCCAGATCGGGTCTCTTTTGCATTCTTCCCACCCAGAAAATCTGGTCTGTACCCTTAGCAAAATATGCAAATGTAAATGTGATGTGTGGTTATGTATTTTGGCAGGGGGGACAAGTTTGCTTGGCTGGGGAAATGAAAGTAAAAGTTCAGCCTATGCTAGAGAGTGGATGTACACATTGTAGACACAAAGACAGGGTTTTATTTATGAGGGAACAAATTTATGCAGTTTGTGCAATAGGTAAGATAAATTAGAATTTGCCCTTAATTCAGCTAAAATAACATTGTTCAGGCAAAACAATGTTACCTTTAGTGAGGTGACAAACAAATTCAATGCTTTCTCGGAAAACAATGTGTAAGGACTATGTGAAAAGTCTTATATTCAAGCAACTGCTCCTTGCTGATAGGCAGAGCTCTAAGGGTAATAATTCGTTTATAATTGTCTTTTTGTATTCACATACATTTGTAGGAAGGCTGCCCAAATTATCAAATACTCCAGTGTTTTTGGCCAGTACATTTCTAGTTCTTACACTTTGATAATGGTGCCCTCAAATGGTCTCCCAAATCAGAATAGCACAGTACAGGGATTCCTAATTGTTTTCATGAGACACATTAGACCACAGACCTCTGTTTGATCAGATTTACTCAGTGACGCATGCGTAACAAATTTGTTGTTGATTTACCTTTGTTTCATATAATTGCCTCCCATGAGACAAAAGTGGTGAGAGTTAAACCTTTGAATAGACCATCCATTCTTTTGTATTCTCTAAGTGGGATAATTTAGTGAATTTCATTACAGTGAAATTAACCAATTCTTCACCTTGCTGTGAACACCCCTCAGATAGTTGAACATGACACAAAGAACCAAAGGCACATTAGTTACACTACTTACCTTAACACCTTCTGTTGTTGAAACCTGCCCTCAAATCTTGCAGAACTATTTGAAATATAAACTGTTTACCTGAATGCATGCGTCTGTTTATTCCCTTCTATGTGAAACAGATGCTTGATATTTGACTGACAAAAATCTTGATTAATGCATTACGGTATGTTTATGATACAGAAGATGCCTTAGCAGTCTAAAAAATTATTACAAAATCAGCAATGCTTCTTGAATTGAAACAGATATACAAAATGAGACAGCCAGACACAGCAGGCTGTCAGATATTCAGCTTGGGGTTAATTGGAGCAGCAGCAGTTCATATTATGAAGACCTTCTTCTGTTCCTCTGTATTAGTCTGTACGGCAAGAGGCAAACTGACAGATATTCTGCTTACAGTCTTGTCTGTCAGTGTGTGTGTGTGTCTGTGTGTGTGTGTGTTTGTGTGCCTGCATTAATTCAGTGTAAATGCCAGCAGCATCAGTCAAACTGAAGGTCAGACTTTTACACTGACCTTTAGACCCTCATCAGCCTCTGTCTGTCTTTGTAACTTTCTTCCTCCTTACATCCTTCTTTCATCTTGTCTTATCGCTCTGTTTTGTCTTTATTTAATCCCTCTCTTTCACCCTTGCGATTTTGTCTTTCAATTAGCAATTCTATTGAAATAAACTTATTTTTTTACTCAAGCAAAAACACATGCACAAATTTGTAATAATAAACAGTATGATTAAGGAGAACACTGTTTTGTCTTAGAAATGATTAAAAACTACATCTGGAAGATGCTAGCCAGTTAGCCTGGTTTTCTACATTCATATCCAGCATAGTTAAAGAAATAGTTTGACATTTTGGGAAATACACTTATTTTCTTTCTTGCCATGTATGATTAATATTAAGCCACAAACAGAAGCCGATTAGCTTAGCATAGTATAAAGAAGGAAACGGGGAAACAGCTAGCCTGGCTTTGTCGGTAGATAACAAAATCCACACATTATATCTCTTTTGTTTAATCTGTACGAAAACTAAAGTGTAAAAATGTGTGATTGTACCATGAGTTATGTGCTATATTTGTTGGCTGATAGCAGTAACTTTCTCACGTCTCTACCGGCTGCGTGGAAATCTCACAGTGACGACAAGACGCCTAATTTCTTTTTACTTCAGAGAGCCAGGCTAGCTGTTGCCTCTTATTTCCAGTTTTTATGCTAAGGTAACCACCTAGTGACAATACCATCATACTTAGAATATATTTATATGTAAGTGGTATTGATCTTTTGCTCTAACTCTTGGCAAGAAAGCGGAGTATTTGTTCCCAAATGTCAAACTATTTAACATTAATTCCATCCGTCTCACAATTGCCTTCCAGCTTTGTAAAATAATTCCATGTTTCCATCTGACCTTCCTTTGCTTCTTCTCATTATTCAGACTATGTTTTGTCTGACAGCCAGATAGACAGATGGATTTGCTGATATGAACATGAAGTGGAGGTATTCCTCCCAGATGGTATATGGTTAAGTAATTCCTGGAAGAAGACATTACAAAGAGCCAACAGGATCCCGGCAATTCCACTTTACACAAACCCTTCATCGATCCGACTAACCAGCAGTTTTGGTTTCCCCCTCTCTCTTCATGTCTCTCCCTCTCTCTTTCCTCTCTATATTTGCTCTTCAATTGTGTCTCTGTCTCTACTCTATCTTGACTGCTCTCTGCTCCGAAGTGATTTCACTTAAATTTAACTAAACTTAGCTTAGAAATGTGAAGAATGGAGTATAACAAAGAAATTTGGTTCGACAAGTTCTCATATTATCTTTCACTCTTTCTGTCATAGTTCTTAATATGCTAAATCAGGATGCTGCTGAAATATAAATTATTTTGGATGGCATAAAGTATCTCCTTTAAAGGGAAGTTTTTTCACTTGGAATAAACCATTTTGAAAGCATGTTCACGCTTTCACAGTTTCTTTGCATTTATTGGATAAAAAATTGTATTTGATTTCCAAAGACCTAGACACTGACTGTGCCATTTATTGATGCATATTAATTTTTGCTTTAAATTTGTCCTTTAAATGTCCCATTTGTCTCATCTAACACACTGTTCTGGTTTTTTGATATGAAGCAAAAGCACCAAGTCATATTTGAAAGTCAAGACAGAACTCAACATCATTGGAGCATTTAAAAAAAAAAAATTAAAGTTATAGTCCTTAAAGTTATCATCCTAAAGATTTTATTAAATCAAATCCCATTTTTTTGGAAATTTTTGGTCGATGTTTCAGCAATAGACATTCAATCTACGTTCTATAATTGCCTGTCTTTATAACAGTTTTCATTGTTAGTGGTGGGGTCCACCATTCCCGCAGTGGATTCAAATTCCCTTCACATGCACGAGGGATTCACAGGAAACAATAATCTTTAAGATTATAACTTTTAAGATTTTAGTCCTGGTTGATTCTGGTGACACCCGTGGTTACCACAATTGTGGTTTCACCTGTTGAATTCGCCTGATAAAGTGAAACTAATTTATAAACCATAATGCTGGATTAAATGCACAAATTATTTCCTATGAATCCCTTGTGCATAAGCAGGTAATTTGAATCCTGCCCGGGAATGGCGGACCCCACCACTGACAATGAAAACTGCTATATAGAGAGGTAATTACTTAACGTAAATAAATTGACTTACTAGTGCTGGAAGAAATGCTTACGAGCATCACAAATCATTTTTACTTCTTTGCCTGCCAATTACAAATCAAGCTTTAATATTTATGTAATTCACCATTCATGTTTACAAAACAGTAAACATATTTACAGTTATGTTTTCTATGCTCTCATTTACTACAATGTGAAGAAGAGATAATTGCCTCAGTTACATAATGATTGCAGAGAGAGGAAGAGCAGGCGGTGGCAGATAAAAACAGAGGTTGACATGGTGAAAGATAACGAAATGAAGGGAGAAAGAAATTTGGGTGAGAAAATGAGAGAACAAAAAACGTATTCCTCTGTGCTGTATAAAGTCCTCCCTAAATAATCCCTGTATTAAAATGAAATTAAAATGAAAGTCATAAACACGGGGAACACGGCCTGACAGGAACACAACCGGATTATGCAGACGGAAGAAAAAACGGAAATAATTATGTTACAAACAAAATGTAATATATTCACAACCTGACCTTTTCCCATATAAACAAGCACAAGTAAAAATAGAAGACACGCTGCAGCTTGGCTGAAACCTGATGCTGTGTTTCGTCAGTGATAAGTGAAGTATGCAGGACTTACTAGGTGCAAAGACATTTTCTACCTTCTGGGAATACAGTATAAATCATGTAACGTACCACACAAATTTGTCACACCGTACTGTTTTTATTCTGCTGATACTTCTGATGCCAACGGGTACGTTACTGAATCCTGCTGGCTTGTGTCATTAGTTAGATTATGGATCATCTTGGTGTCAATGCCGTCTCTCTTGCTGCCGCTCTGCCTCAACATGTCTCTTTTTCTCCACATTGACCCAACGACCCAACTGCTGTTAGTTCACCCTTCAGATTGAACCATCTATGAAACCACACTGGGATTAAAAAGAAAAAATAGAAACATTGTGCATTAATGGTACAACTTTGCATTACGTTTAACCGTTGCTTGTGTAACTTACAATTGTGTAGCTTACCACTGAGAACATCTCCGCAGTGATGGCATTTCAGAGAGAACTGTAGGGTAATATTATAATGCACCAGCTAATTAAGCAACTCACTTACAGTCAGACAGGACACAGTGGGTGCTGTTATCATGACTGAGCTGTTTGTTCTGGCAAAGTAACTTTCTGTCAGGCGAACATCGGATTTTCTGTCGCTCGTTTCAGCTTGTTTGGTAGTTTAGTGACTCGCAGGAAAGGTGACTAATTGGGAGGTGAGTTGCAGTAGGGGCTCAGTCACCGATGTACAGTTGTTTATGAGGATTTGTTTATCACCTGCAACATAAATGGCCAAATAGACTGAACCCTGTTGGTATTTGTTCAGCAAGTTCGATTAGATTATTTGTTTGATTTCTTATTTATTGATTTGGTGTTTTATTTTAAAAGAGCCTTTGTTGGAATGTATGGAATTTTTGCTTTTAATAGTCAATAGACGAGGCTGACAGGAAACATGGCAAAAGAGGAAAAAAGACACACTGGTAGTCACATCAATTAACCTGAACTGAAAAATAAATACATGAAAATTAGCTTTTTAACTTTTTACTCAATAGGTTTGGATTTTTAAATTAATATTACACATTTTGCATAAAACAATTTGAGTTGATACCCTGTTTATGTCTCACTGTCTCCATCCAGCTCCCTCAGTCTGTGTTTATCTCTCTTATCTGTCTTTGATATAATATTATCGGTTCTATTAAAATGAATCAACAAAGCTAAATAGTTTGTATCCATATATTAGAACAGATGAATGGTAAAGCCAGCCTACAATCTTGAACGGATTAATATATAGATATAGATATATATGAACATAGCAACTAAAGATCCAGATATTTCTCTCAGGAGTAGGTAGAGACAAAAACAGCTAAGAGAAAGTGAATGTTGGACTCACATTCACCATGTGACCACAAACACGATTCCAAATGAATGCTAATGTTGCTCCCTGTCTGCTAGATGTGTAAATAGGCAACTAACAAGATCAACTTAAAAGGTGATAATATAAGTTATGTTTTTACAGCTTGAAATTAGTTACTGGACATCTCCCTAAAACCACAAATTGTTGTTTGTGCAGGTTAAAGAAACGAGACAGCACAGATAGGCCTACTGTCCCTTTGTTTTCAGCCTTTATGCTAAGCTAGGCTAACCATGTCCCAAAGAACGCACACACAAGAGTGGTGTCGATCTTCTCATTTCACTGTTGAAAAGAAAGCAAATAAGTGTATTTCCCAAAAAAGCAGTACTTTTTTTTGTCCATTGCATCTGCTCCTTTCATTCTTCACGTGGATTTAACAGGTGAATTCAATATGGAATTTTTGCTTTAACCAAATACACCAGGAAAAAGTAGACGTCCTATAGGATTTTTTTTACAATCACAGTACAGATACCTCACCTTGAGTTTGCACTTTGTTTATCTTGCCAGACTCTTAAACTGCCTCCAACACAGGACTAGATGAAAAAAATCAAGGGCTCCTTGAGTCTTTTCAAGCATTCAAAATTACTTAGTCACTGCTGTGTCAGCCTTTTTGTAGAAAGGTATTGTAATTCTGTCCCTTCTCTGCAATCTCATCCCTTGAATATACCGCTGGCATAGAAAGGACACACTGATAATGCCCTCCATCCATTATGCATGTGTTTGTGAGTCTGCATCCACGACTGTGTGGTTTATGTGTGTGTTTAGTATACATATTTAAACACATACAGGTCGGTGGTGTATTTTTCATGGTAATGGCTCTATTCCCTGCCTGTCAGACATTTAATGTCTTAATAGACAAATTCCCTCTGGAAAAATAAGTCACTTTAATAGTCTCATAGTCTTTTTTTGTTGTTGTTTCCACAATCTAGCAAGCAAACTAGCAAGCTCCACAGCTCTGCTGCCTATTCATTGCTTGGAACTTGTAATTCTATATGAGTAGCACATTTTCATAACGTTGGGAATCCCATCATGGTGGTTTTATTGAGCAGATATTTGTAACTGACATCCCTTACAGTAGACATAAAGCAGCCACATCACAATGGCAGCCATTGGAAATCATTTCATCACCTTTGGTATTTATAGGCAGAATGAGTAGGATTTTCCAAAAAAAAAATAATGTATAGACTCATACAAAAATAATCCTTGTCAATCGTCACTCATGACCCACAAGAAGTGTGTGTCGGTGTCTGTAGACCCTGCCCTCTGCCTGTATTTTCTTATTTTGGTGTGTTTGGGAAGTTAGGCGGGGTACACCCTGGACAGTGGCCAACTTGTCACAGGGAGCTTAGAATCGTTTTGTGTTTAACACCCAAGCCACGCCAGTTACCGCGGCAGTCACAAACCAACATAGTTGATCGTCTGCAAGTGTCTGTAATGAGCTGGTATATAGCTGATGATAGCTAACATTACTATTGGCAGTGTATTATTTTTTCTCTAAGGTTAAAGAACTGATACAGCAATGTTGTCATATACAGCATTGGGTGTGCTCCTCTGGTGTCATTGAGCAGAAGAGCTGCCAACTTTGAATGTTGACAAATCCTACTCATTCTGGCTTTAAGCACAGCTCTGACCAGTACCTCGCCTTTTTTATTATTTATCATTGGACAACTGCACTGCAGCTGCACACAAAATAAAAATTGCTGGCATACTGAGATCATGGAATGATTCTTTTGCTGTTTACCAAATAGTATATGGCTTGCTTTGTGCCGAGATTATTCATGCATTGACGATTGGCAACTTGTTTGCAAAGGTAAAACCAGTATCGCATGTCAATGACAGTTGAATTTATTCGTTAGCGCCAAATTTTGTAAATGACACAACCTGCCTCAAGGTAATTTTAGGCATCTGAATGCTGACACTTGACTTTCACTAGTATTCCTGAGGTAGACTCCTGTCATATCAAACTTATGTATGGTAAAAAAAAGACATAGTTACTTTAGTATTAAGTTTTTGTGTTTTCTTTAAGACTCTTCAGTTAATCCAGAACACTGTGGCACGTGTACTGACAACCACTAGGAAAAGAGATCATATTTCTCCAATATTAGCTTCTCTGCACTGGCTCCCTGTAAAATCCAGAATAGAAATTAAAATCCTTCTCATCACCTGCAAAGCTCTTAATGCTCAGGCACCATCGTATCTGAAAGAGCTCATAGTACCTTATTACCTGACTAGAACACTGCGTTATCAGAATGCAGGGTTTCTTGTGGTTCCTAGAGTCTCCAAAAGTAGAATGGGAACCAGAGCCTTCAGCTATCAAGCTCCTCTCCTGTGGAATCAGATCCCAGTTCGGGTTCGGGAGGCAGACACCATCTCCACATTTAAGAGTAGGCTAAAGACTTTCCTCTTTGATAAAGCGTATAGTTGGCTTAGGTGAGTCCTGAACCATCCCTTAGTTATGTTGCTATAGGCCTAGACTGCCGGGGGACTCCCCAGGATGCAACTCTCTCCTCCTCTCCCTCTCCATCTGCATGCATCCTCATCCCATTAATGCATGTCACTAACTCGACATCGTCTCTCTCCCGTAGTTTTGTGCTTTCTCGTCGCTCTCTTACTGTCACTTTCGGCAGGTATTTCTGCCTCCGGACATGTGGAGTCTGGATCTGTGATTGCAGCCACCTGCTGGGGCAGTGCTGCTGTGTCTAAGAGGAGGGGGATTCTCTTCCCTTATATTTTACATTCTACATTTTGTCAGTATAATTGCATATACTATGACCATCTGTTGTGAATCTATTCTGTACAGACGACATCTGTTGCATGTCTGTCCGTCTAAGGAGAGGGATCCCTCCTCTGTTTCTCTTCCTGAGGTTTCTATAATTTTTCTTCCCTGTTAAAAGGGTTTTCTGGGGTAGTATTTTTTTATTCGAGGGCCTAAGGAGAGCGTGTCGTATGTTGGACAGATTGTAAAGCCCTTTGAGGCAAATTGTGATTTGTGATTATGGGCTATTTACATAAAACTGCATTGAATTTTTACAGTGTGACAAAAAACTTGTCACAATAGAAACAAGAGTCTACAGCAAACCTACCGTCAGCATGCTAACTTGTGCACAATGACAATGCTAACATGTAGATGAGTTAGCATGATAGCATGAGCCAATTAGCACTAAACACAAAGTACAGCTGAGTTTGACAGGAGTGTCATTTAGTTTATGACCGAATGGTTGCAAATTACCAAATGTCCTGGTAATCCATCCAATAGTAGGATTCATCCTCTGAGAACCATGAATGTCTGTATAAAATCTTGTGCCATTCCATCTCAAACCATTAGATTTCACTCAATAAGTGAAAACTTTGACCTGCTAGCGAGAGTAGATGAAAAATCAGGGTATCACCGAAGTCATTAGGATTCATCCCCTGGAGAGCATGGATATTTGTTCCAAATTTCATGACAATCCACTAATTATTGTCAAGATATTTCAGTCTGGACCAAAGTGGTGGAACTTTTGACTAACCAACAGACTGACATTCTTGTACCTAAAGCTAAAAACACAGGTGAAACTAATAACATTAACTATGGCTCCATGCCATTCAAGTGTCCCAGGAGGCCACGAGAGTGTCAGAGTGAGCCAGCATTGACAATACTAGGTGCCTGAAAACTAAGAGGCCAATTAAGTTTTGCAGTGGTGTGAAGATAGAAATCGAAGAATTTGGTTTTGGTCCATGATTGAAGGCTAAACTGTTGAAGAATTGGCTTCTGACAAAAAACACCAAAATCATATCATTGCAAAAATCAAACATCAATTTCTGTGTAGAGGTGCTGTTAGAAGGACCAGAATGTCTTAGTATCATGCAAAATATCTGTTACATATTTATGCTAAATATCGTAGAAACAGAAACACGTTTGTAATTATTCTTTTCAGAGTGCCTGTGAAAAATTGCATTGGAAGAAGTCTTTCACACATACACATCAGCATTTTCCCAATCTGCATTCTCTCTTTCCATCTTGTCCTTGTCCCTTGCCTCTCCTCCTCCTCCCCTCGCTCAGCTACGTTTCCTACCCTCAAGTCTCTTTCTCTATCTATCCATGCCCCTCTTGCTTTCTCTCTTTCTTTTCTTATTTAATTATTTCGTTGGCTTTCCTCTTGATTTATGACCAGTAGCCATGCTCATATGCTCATGTTGTCTTGAGGTGTAAAGAAAGGATAGTATTTCACCTGAGGGCCGCACACAAACACACACATAGCTGAAGTGCACACACAAAAAGAAACACATTGTGCCCATACACATCCGGCTTCTACAAATACACGAAAGAAATAAACACATGCTGTAACTGCTAATAACTTTTATAGCAATTAGATTCTGTTTCTACTCGCTTACCTACTCGTTTTTTACACTTTCACACTCACAAATGTACATGAATGTTACTACAATATCATACACCCACACATAGACAGTAATTAATGAATGCTTACATACACACACACACACAAATCAGATTATGTCCTGCACCAAGTAACCAATCAGATTTCAGAAAAAACAAAAGCTATTAAAGGCTAACTGTAAATAAACACCACAAGCACATAAGGTATCAGAATCAGAAATACTTTATCGATCCCCGAGGACAAACACTTTGTTACAGCAGCTCACTATCACGTCAGTGCACACAAGAATAAAATTACTAAGCAAAACAATATAATACACTATAATATAATAAAGGTCAGAAAAATTACAAAATAAGTACCAGTGTGTATAAGTATAACATTTAAATAAGTGTGAAGTACAAAGTGGATTACTAGTTGACGATAATAATATGGTATAAAGTAATAGTGCATGAACTAATTCAAGTTAAGAGTGGCTTATTACGGTTATAATGAGACACAGCAGCACTAGAACTATAAATAATATCAATAAATTAAACTGAAAACAGGATTTATTGCAGTGGTATTATCACAAAATAATGCAAACACAAATACTTACCCCCTAATTAATTCCAATAGTTTACTTTGAATCACTGGATTTATACTCCATCGTACCTGACACTTTTGCACATATACTGCTATGCCTATATGAACAAAAATAGGAAGTATTTCCTTACTGATCTTGCATGCGTGACCTACTGTAGCGCCTTGCTCTCCTGAGATAACACCAATGATTCTCCCTCTTCCTCTGTTTCTCTCACTTATTTTCTTTTTAATTTGAGCATTGCTGATTTCTTTCCCCCACAGACATAAATATGTAAATATCGGGAACATCCAAACTATGAAGATGTCAGAGGAGAAGTTATCCGACATATGCCGTTGTTATTATACATGTGTGCGTGCACTGCAGGTGTGATACTAACCGGGGAGAGCAGTTTCACTGATTTGACATTTGTTTGGCAGGTAAAAAAATAAAAAAAAACACTTTAAATAACGGTTCAAAGAATAGCAAGAAACCGGGAGATCCTTAGACATTATCTGCCAACGAAAATGTGTCCCTCCCGCACTGTGTGGGTGAAGTTCATCATAAAGTTAGACTGTTTTACAAACAGCAGGACCTATTAAGCTTCTGGCTGCAATGCACAGGCTGCATGTGTCCTGGTGGAAAATGTCAACAAGACTTGAAACAGCTTGACAACTCCAACCCTTGTCAGGATTCCAGGTTATAGCAACTTTATAACCATAACTCTGCTGAAAATAATATTAGTCTGCTCCCTAGTTCTTTTGTTTTCACTATGTCTCTTACAGTGAGGAGATATTTTGCTGTTTAATATGACAGAATGCCACACCTCCCACAATGACTTGCCTCTCCATACTGTCTTTACTGTATACAGGTTACACTTTCCTTTTCAGCGTTTCCAGTGACACAACAGTTCTTAAACACACAGCTCAGTTAAAAGGTATGACTGGAAATGTTAAGGGAACGTCGTACAAACAAAAGCACCAAAAATGGCGAAAACATAAAAAGAAGCTTCGGTGATTAGACTGCAGCAAAAGATTTGATTAAAATGACACAATAAGAGGGGGAATGAAAATAAACACAGTCTTGAAAAATGATCTTCGGTGCTGCATATTATACTATGAGGGACTCCAAAAACACAAATCTCCGACTGTTTGATACCATTTCTATCAATGTTTTACTTGCTATAGTTCAACCCACAGAGAGCAGTGTAGTTAGTCAAAGTGGATCACCTGTAAGACGTAATTGATTTCTTAACAAGGCGGCATTAATTGTGTGGTTGACAGGCAGCTTGTTAAACAAGGGCACAGCTGACAGCTTTCTGAGGGTGGAATCATGTCACATGGGAGCAACTGTCAGAATAACATGACAGCTCAAAGCAGCAACAAAGTCAAAGTGTTCAATATGAAGCTGTCATGGTGCCTTTTTGTGATAATTGTTTTTTTGTTCCCACACATGCATTATGGTGTGATATTTGAATACAAACAAACATCAGTAAGTAGTTATGATTACAAAATGAATTATGTGATAACACTGGTTTAAGTATGAGTATTTAACACTATTTCATAGTAGGATAAACCACTTAAACACCACTGTCTCCTGTTAGAAGTTGATGTTCAAATCAAATCAAGTTTATTATTTAAAGCTAGGGTAGGTAACATTGGAGAAACTAGCTATAGACAGCTATATATTGTAAATAACGGAAAAAATCCCGCCCCGCTCCCTTCATGCCTCCCTCCATAGCCACTCCTCCAAAACACATTTTCATGTGCAATGACTGCACAGTGTACAGAATTAAATTATTGGATGGGCTATGATAATTTTATAAAATACAATTCTTTGTTTAATATTAACATTTAGCAGACGCTTTGATTCCAAAGCGACTTACATACGAGAACAGTCACATACCGAAGGCCCAGCTTTGGGAGCATTTCGGGGGCTCTGTATCTTGCTCAAGGTTGCTTTAACGCATGGCTGGGGGATCGAACCACCAACCTTCAGATTGGCAGGCGACCGCTCTGCCACTAAGCCACAGCCGCCCCATCAAGCCAGTGTTTCACCTATTTTGACCTTTTACAGAAAATAACTACAGTATTATTATTATTTTACAAAATATCAAAGATTATAGAAATTACCAAAAAATAATTTTCCCTTCTTTCCTCTCCCATAAATCATCCCATGACCTTTCAGATTAATCTTGTGCCCCTTTGGAGGTTTGGAGCCACTGTAAACCACCTAACTGTATATAAGGTAGTTAAAACCAGCTACCTTTTTACCACATAAAATGTTGCTTACACATTGATGCATCAGCATAACAATCTATTAGTATCATATATAATAAAGTCAGAGGAGAAACTTTACTACACAACCATTACTTTTGATACCTTAAGTACATTTAGCTGATAATACTTCTGTACTTTTACTTAAGTAGCTTGTAAACGCAGAACTTTTCCTTGGAATGGAGTATTTTTACATTGTGGTATTGCTACTTTTACTTAAGTAAAGGATCTCTTCCACCTCTGAACATAAGATAACAATACCGAGACATCTGCAACACACAAAGCTATTGGCGGTACTGTGAAGAAATGTCATCCTGCTCGGTCTCAGTGGAGTGGGAGTGGGAGCTGCAGCTGCTTTTATGTAAAACAGTGTGTTAACTGTTTCAACAGCACTCCTCTACTTTATTGATCTCTTTCTTTCGCCACATCATTACATGAGCTGGAGAAGCCAAACACAAAGGAAACACACAAGTTTTCTTGTCAAAAAAGGAGTTTTCTTGATAATCAAACATTTCATGAATATATTTTTGCTTCTAGCAGATTTCAAACGTCCCCAGCAAATTAGTTTTTACCTCTACATGTGCATGTGTGGCACCCAGTTTCCACAGTTTAAACTAAAATATTCCTACATTTATACCATTCTAATGTGACTGATTCTCAATGTGTCTGTGTGCACACGCACGTAGCCTGATTTTCTGATAACAGCACCTCATTATTTCTGCATGGCAAATGCTGCTGTGAAGCACAATTATCCTCTAAATGAGAAGGAAATTAATGTGTTTTAAAAAGCTACCCACCAACCGTATATTTGTGTGTGTGTGTGTGGGTACAAAACAGAATGTGGTTAACACATACTATACATTGTTCAACATTTATTCATAATCATTCAGCAGTGGTGGTCTCACAGCAGCAATAACTCTACTAACACTGACAGCGAAAATGGGAAATTAACAAATCACTGTAATTTATCAAAATGCCCTTCAAAACACAAACAAGCATCATTCCCATGGCTTGCATGGAAAGCAGAAATTTGTTTTATCCCTGCAGTTTGTTCAACATCCAAAACATAAACCAGTGCAATGGCAGGATGTCACATCACAGAACCCTTTCAGGCAGGGGGAATAATTAAAAGTTTCTTTCACTCACTGGACAGGTCTCATGCCTTGAGGTATTGCTCAGTTCATAAGATATATAAACATTTCTGTGACTAAGTTTGACCATTTTCATGACCTAAAAATGTCAACCCATGCTACTTTACTTTTGGTTTTCTACAGCAGTCTGGTTTCTGCTACTGTTGTGCAGGAAATCACTATCTAATGAAATACGTGTTTTGTTCCAGAAGTAAGAAAACCTCATTTAGAAGCCCATTGACATTTGTTACAACGCTTACAACAAAAAAATACAGCCATGGAACAGAGCCTTTCTCAACTGCATGTCATGTGGCTCGCTTTATAGGTTTAGATCAGGATGGTACTTTCTGAAAATATGATTGGTTATTCAATATTTATGTTTGTTAGCATGCTTTAACAAACACCATTTCCCATAAGCCCTTCGCGGCAGCGGAAGTTTTTTCTGTGGCCAAAAATTTATCCTTGTTTAACTTTGTTAAAATTTCAAAGGTTTCATTTTCTGTCGATGTCGATTTGTCTTAGAATATGGAAAGTAAACCCCAGGAACATGACAGATGAAAGAAATTCTGAATGAGAGATTGTATTGAGTTAGTGGAACAGTTAGTGGAAGAGAGGCAGATACTTCTGTAAAGCCTGTACATTTTTAATATTAATCATTAACACTAATGTTAATCGCTAATACCTCGGAATGAAATTTGCTAATGCTAATTGCTAATGCTTTCAGCACAGACACCTATACCAGCAATACATGTAAACTCAAATTCACAATGTCATCTTTGACCTAAGAAATGTCTTCAGGGTTTACAAGAGCTTATATTGTCTTGTGTTACAATCAAAGTCCCATTACTATACTCTTACCTGTGCCTGTGACTCTAAAATGAGAACAAAGCTATAACTCTGCAAGTGCATTAAATGTACTGTAAAATGGTCCATTGACCCTTTAGGGGCCACATACAGTGTAAAACAAGTTGTACTACACACTGTATATTCTATGTTCTGCTAAATTCATGTTAGGTGACCTCTATGGTTAATAGCCTGATATTTCCTGAGTGTATTACTTTTCCTGACTCCACGTGTCTGAAATACACATCATGAAATTTCCTGATGCCCCAGACTGAAACATCGAGAACTGCGGCCTTCTAAATTGCAGAAAACAAAACTAACTCACAGTACTTTGCAAGGGGAGAGTTGGGTGAATGCTTCTCTCTGCTTTTAATCAATTTGTCACCGTGATGTGTATTACCCCGTTTGAATATATACAAAAATATTAGAGCACTATGTGTAAAAACTATAGAAGCTGGTAGAGGCTGACTGTCATCTTGGTGTGCAAAAGAAAAAAAACTCGGAACTTCCTTTTGTGCTTGAACGCACTTACAAACGCATGTACAAAATGTACATCTGAGGAGAAACAATTATCTTCAAAGCAACATATAAACTGTCAGACAGACATGTAGCTTGACACACAGGCACACACATCTCTAACATAATCACCAGCTACATTCCGATGTTCGGGCTCTGATAGTGTGTAAGATCTTCTACACCTCTTGATTAAACGAGATTTCCTGCAGGGCAGATACTGCAGGTGCTTGGTTCCCTGCTGCGTCAAACCCCAATACACTGCATGCACTCTGTGTGTCTGGGCATGTGTATGAAAAGAGTGAAATGGTTTTTTACTATTTTTCTAGCTGAATGCTTCAATCAATTCAACTCCAGCTGGAAACGCTGCTGTTACTGACTTTCTGATGGAAGCAAAACAGCTGGATGTGCCTGTCTGTCTGTCTGTTGTACAGAGAGCCTGATGACGCATGTCAACTTGTAGGCAAATCCCAGATGTGTGTCTGTCTGTGAGTGTCGGAAGAAGGTATCAATTTAGGCATCTCCATTTTCCACAAATGAAACAGTAAATGAAGATGTACATTGTGTTGCAAAGGCTTACCCATATAAGATTCTCTCTGCCACAAAAAGTCATCCCACTATTTCCTACACAACTGAACCTTATGGGTGAGGATCCTGTTCCAGATTGTTGGTCTCACAATTCGCTGGACCATGGGTGTTCCAAAACCTCTGAGTCACCTACTTTTAGATGACTTTCTTGGTCTGATAAAAGTAGAAGTCATGCAGAAAAGCATCTCCACTCCATTCGGGTTTCATGAAGGATGAAATCTCATTCACAATAATGTTGGGGGTACATTAAAATGAAAAATAAACTGTAACAAACAATAAGTTCTTATTAAGTTAAAATTAATCTTTAGGGTGAGTTTGATCAGTTTCTATAAACTACTTTAATAGTGATGTCATATATGTTGATCATTTACTGGTTTATGCTTTGTAGATAATAAATCTAAACCTGCCAGCACTCTAAGGGAGGAAAAAATGTCACCAGTTTCCAAAACATACTGTATGTAGACATTGTGGTGGGTTTACTTCATCACCCATTTTTAGGGCACAATGATAGGACAGAGAAACAGACTTGAGATAAGAGGACTGAGAAACATCTACTAATAGCAACAGTTCTAAAACGGTTCTTGTTGGCCGAGTCTCCAAATACATTTTTATTTGGAAAGTCTGATCTTAATGGTTACCTAAGTAGAGTTATCCTGAACCAGCCGCTACTGTATGTGACCACACCACTGCATGATACAAAAAGCAGCAGCAACAAAGCTGTGTCTGAAGATCAGAGCTAATATTCAGGGATTTTAGCTGGACTATAGTATAGAAGGTCGAATGCATGTAGTAGAGGTAGATCAATTTGTTTTCTTGTCCAAACAGATATTGTCCAGACATTGGTTTCTTTGGTTCTCTCAGACATGATGACTCAGTTAAGCGTCAGCTTATGTTGTCACTACTCATGGCATCAAACACTACTTTAAACATTTCCATCAGACCTTCTATTCCAGTTTTTCTCACTTGTGAGAGGTATCACAGCTCCTCAGCAAGCCACCATGTCCAACACTGAGGTTTATCTTAATAAGACCTTAATCAGAGGCCATCTCCCCATTTTATATCAGTACTTGTTGGGTTACAATGTCAAGCGCTGCTAGCCACTGTAATTAACACCATACGGCACACTTGGAACAGCTTCAGCTACAGCTGCGCACAGAAAAACAGGCTGTACAGCAAGGGATCCCTCTTGTCACATAGCGAATTTAAAGGCAGTCTGATTTGCTGTAAATGTGTAAAAGGGAGTCCCAGGCTCGGATGAGACCAACTCTAGAGATGGAACATGATGTCTTTACACACACAAACACACACATACACAATGTAACTTTAACACTTAACCTACTGTTAAATAAGAGCCCTACCTTTAACCCTTAAAACACCCCAAATCTCAGCAAGCCTCATAAAGAAGCAAGGAGCTGTAACATCTGCTTTCTCTGGTTGATTTTCCACATATATGCCTATTCTTGTTACCACTGTTGGTCCTTATATACAAATCAGCCTCACTGAGCTGCTTAAGGCTGCTTCCTATGGATGTTAATGATGTATACAGACACTCTTACTGGGAACCAGCTCATATAGGAATCCTGCAGCTCTCAGAGGAAAACATTTTTCATCACCTTCAACAACAGTTTTATGATATCTAAAATGATATCTGGGCCTCTAGTACTTTCAGTGACACACTGAGCAGGTGGACGTTTGTGGCAGCAATCACCTCCTATGCTGTTAAATACTGAAGGGTTTAGATATTAAAGAAGTTAAACTTTATTCTTCAACTTTTTCCACAACAATGTAGCGAAAGAATACCCCTGATAGTTTTAGGATTAAACACTCAGCTACAATGAGAACAGAGGCTAGTTTCATTATCTCTCTATTATCTAGTCATTGTGTCTGTGTCTGCGAAACGGTATCTGATTCTCCTCGAGTGATGCCTGCACAGTGGAGAATTTGATCTGAAGATAATTACTATTTCTGCCCAAACATCTTGTGTATGTTTCATGCTTTGCACTGAATCCATTTCCCACTATATTTGAGTATGTGATGTTTGTGCATCCTTGAGTATGTGATGTTTGTCAGTGTAAAGGCTTTATCTGTTGAAGAGGAAGTTCTTTTAACACACACACACACACACAATCTTTAGCTTTTTCTTGTGTTGAAAACTTTCTTCACTGTCGCACTGGATGCAGGGCTGAATGGATGATTTTCACCAATGGCAGGAAAATAACTGGGGCTGATTGGCCCCCTGCTAAACAGAGCCCTTTCTTTCTACCATAAAATCACATAAACGCTTTGACATCACAATCAATTGAATAGCAGCAACATCAAGACTGTAGAAACAAAAATAGCACTTCAAAATTAGATGGTGAAGCTAGTGATTTCCCATCAACTCATTACATTCACATCATAACCAATTTATTATCTATTCCACTGTTATCTGTTAAATCAGACTTCTCACCTTCAAATTACCTTAATATCTACTTAAGATCAAAGCCTTCGAGGATTACTTACATGACAGCTTCAATTACAACATGGAAGTGAAAAATGCCCTCACTACATGTAGGACAAAACTTAACACCCCTCTTCCCTTTAAAGAGAAAAATATTCCCATCCAGACCAAACGCTTCAAATGTAGATTGATGCTGTTGGTGGGTTAATCAGTTAGTTTACTGCCATTTAGGCATTCAGATATCATGATAGTGCTGTTCTTTTTGAAATTTTTGTTTTTTAGCAAATATGGTGTAGTTATTTATTTAATGGCCTTGAAAGATAAATGTTTTGTTGTTGTGTGTTAAATCTAGGGCTGGAACAAAATTATTTTTATTATTGATTAATATGCCAGAATGTGATGTTATCAAATTGCTTGTTTTGGCAAACCAACTCTCCAAAGTTTACAATTACAGACTAAGAAAAGCAGCAAATACTTGTATTTGAGAAACTGAAACTTGCAAATATTTGGTATTTTTGCTTGAAAAAAATGACTTAAACAATCAATTTATTATCAAAGTAGTTGCAGATAATTTTTCTGTCAGTTAATCAATTTTGGCTGTAGCTATGTATTTACTTAGTCCAAAACGTGAAAATCCTGCAACGGCAAGATAAATAGTGATACATTTTCAGATCTAGAATGAATTCCCTCTTTTTTTTTTCTTTTTATAGAGTAAAGTTGTTATGCTGCGTAATAATATGGACCAACAAGCAGAACCCCGACGTGGGCTCTTACAACAGTTCAAATGGATTTATTCACAAAACTAAAAGTTGAAGCGTCTGTGATAGCAGGCTCAGGGTTTTGCATAGGAGCAGGGCTGGCATTGAGACAGGCTGGAAATTGTGCTGGGAGCAGGCGCTTTGGACAAAAGCATCTGCCAAATGAATATAAAGTAATGCAAGTTATCAACCACCACCACTGATCCCCAGCATATCTTCAATCTTGTTCTTTTGTGACCTTCTGCAGTCTAACAAAAGACTACAGCAGCTGATTTCACTGATTAGTTCCTCTTCTCTGACTGAAGGTGCCCTAATCAGTGAAATATGTTGTTGTTAACACTGCCTGACAAGATCTTGTGAAACAAGGTCAGACTTAGACATAAATCAAGTTATTTTATCTAAATTAACACATTTTTCTGAAGAAACTATGCTGTGGATTAAATCCTATCTATCCAATAGAAAGCAAAATGTTTGTGTCGATGGCACCAAATCTTCTTAACGTGACTGTCCTGTAGGGGTCCTGTCATGGTTTTGAGTTTGTGTTCTATGGTTTCCTGTTATATTTTGAATATGCCTGTTCTTGTCAGGGTTTCAGGTTAAGTTAAAACATTTTTCAAGGTTTAGGCTATGATCAGGCAAGAAAACAATTCAGATTAGGGTAGCTAAAGCTTGGACCATGGTCTAATTAAAAAAAACCTGAGATAAAAGTTCTAACTCAACAGTGTAGTTTATTTATAGAGGAAATATTGCTAGGTTTATTTCTTGGCATAATAGCATATGTGCAATTTAGGATGCATATTTCCAGATAATTCAGAATAATTGGACTGAAAAAATTGCAGACCCTTTGAGTCGCACTGACACATGATTGAAAACTATGTCCATAAATGTTGAATATGCCATTTCCAGTCATGCCCCTTATGAACATGTTGATTTCCTATAGGCATTAACTCAGTGCATCCTCCCAGAACATCCAACACTTTGATCAGTGAATCACACATTTTACCTACAAGCTCCTGCTAGTGTCACTCTGCAGAGAGTCTTTGTGTCACGACATGCCCTCACATAGCTGCCACCCAGGGGCTTGGAGTTGGGGCTATGGAAACCTTCAACATACCCACTGATTCTGTCCTGACCCATGTTTAATGTCTATGCTGCTTGCATGTGTTACGAAGCAGGGAAGTCAAAATTCAATTTAGATTTATTCAAAAATACCTGGGCCCGCATTTCTCAACAGCAAAAAAGCACAGATGTGTGCATAATGAGTGCGTATGATCATTCCAACACAAAGTGCGGAATTTACTTGTACTTAGGAATGTGTGTAAATATGAGCACAGCTCTGACCGTAATCACGCACAGCATCCAGTGGTAGAAAAGGAAAACTACAAATAGAGAGCATTGAGAGTGTCACAGCATGCATTAAAACAATCTCAACATCCATATATGTTCTGTATTTTCTTTCATTATGTTATTACTGTTATGGTTCTGTTTAAGAGGGTGGTTTGGAGTGTTTTTTTATTGTCTGTTCCTTGTCATTTTACTTAAGTAATTTTGTCTAGTTCGATATAGACGTGTACACACAGACATGCGCACTGCAGGGAGTGCCTTTTCAGAGAGCACGCTGATCTGTTTGGTGAGAGCACGGGCCCTGCTCCTCCTGAGTGACCACAGGACTGGGCAGGACTGTCAGGTTTAATCATAATAACTATTATTTCATGGTTAGTATGTCATCTAAAATTATTTTCTATTACACATCAAAATAAACATTTGCAAACACAGTGGTTTGTTTCGTTTTCTTTTGATACAACTTCAGCAACAAACACCATATTTTCTATGGCAGAAAAGTTTATTTTATTTTCTCTCTTTGCCATTATTCTGGTGAGGGGGAAAAAAAAACAACACTATTTTCACATGGTTTTAAAAGGATGTTTCATCACCGTAAATGCTTAATTGTGGCGTTTCCGAATGTAAATGACCGCAAATTTACACGAGCATGGTGGTTTAGAACATGTGGGATTTATCAATGTTTTATAAATACCGTTGTTTTTTTTTTTACTTATGCACATTCCACAATGTTGATAAATGAGGTACCAGAAATAATAAGAATTAAAGGGAATGCGTGACAAAGGAAAATATCTCATACTGCTACACAACGCAAATAATGTACATAACAATGAAACATCTGTCAGTATTATATGTTTTAACGATACAATGGGAGGATCATAGGTGCAAGCAAATTCAATCACTGTTTGGACTGCACTTTGTATTCTTTATACAAGTTCACGGTACACACAAGGTGTGTCTGCACGTGTAAAATAAATGCTAAAACCTTTCCAGACATGCTGGCAAACTACTAGTAGTTGTTAGAAGTGTACTGATAACTCTCTGTACAAGTGTTATGTGTGTGTGTGGGGGGGGGGGGGCACTTTAAATCCAGAGAAAGCCATGAAGGAGAGACATGGACAGAGAGGAAAAGAAAGAGAGAGAGGGAGATTTGTGTCATTATGTCCCTCGTCTCATCATGGCATGTGTGTTTGCACGTCCTTCATCTCATCATTGCGTGTGTTTGTGTGCGTCCCTCATCTCATCAGAGCACTGATAGCTTTCTGATCCCCCCCATTTCCTCCTGCAACACACACCCACTACAAAGGAGGTATTCGCCATAACAATACAAGACTGATTCATTCCTGTTATAATCACACATTCATTCTCTACGGATATCAGGATTAGAGAGAGAACGAGCGGGGGAAAGAAAGGAAGAGAAAGAAGATAAGGAAAGTAGCCACATACCAATGGTGTGTTATCAAGCATTAGCTCAATCTGCTCTGTTAAAGAAAATATTATAAATAAATATTCAGACATGTAATCCCTTGATAAAACTCTTTCTATGGTATGACGCTATCCTAATTGTTTGTTGTCGCAGTACTTACCCCTCCTTCATTACCACCCCAGAGGTACCCTTGAGCAAGGCCAACAGATTAGACTGTGGCCGTACTAAGCAGCTTCAGGTGTAAATGTGAGTAACTGTGTGCTCAGTGAACTACCCCTGAATTTAAAAAAAAAAAGGGCTGTACATACACCCCATCAGAGGTTCTACGCATTCACATTCTCATGCACAAGAAGAAATGTATAAATCCGATTCCATGTGCATGATTAATAACTAAGATTACCACGCTCATTTTGTCCCCATGTACTTTTTATGTTTAAAGAAAGTTTATAGCGTAATATGGGAAAATAAACTAGACTGGAATAAACACATTATGAAAATATAAAAGCGTAAATAGCAGAGGGATAGAAATACAGGCTGGGAACTAGAGGAGAACAAGGGCCGTTTTTTCTTTGTGGTGCAACAACCTGCACAAGCAGCACTCCGAATGTTTTTTCTTCATTCAATTCACTTGCCCATATGAAACATGTCGGAGGATTTTTACATTGTGTAAGTTAAATTTAATTACTATGTTTGCCATATGACAGGAGCCCATGTAGAGCTAATCGGAAGTCAGTGAGCTAATTTGGGTGAATTTATGTAGTCTACAACAGGAGGATTATAAAAGTTGACAGTCTGCAGCTGAGGTGACAATTCATGCCCACCCTGCCTATATATCCCAGGAAAATTACATCTTCTTATGTCTTATGGTGTTATGTTAATTTCATTCCACTTGTCAGAACAATGTTGTGCTCTTTTCAGTTTTGCCATAATTGGAATCAAAGTTTAAAAAAAAAAAAAGTGGTTTCATTGCACGCAGAAATCTACAGTTTTGTGGTGGCTTTGTGTGTGTATGCGTGTGTGTGTGTGTTCAGAGTCAGGACTATTGATTTTAGAAGTTAGTCAAAAACAAGATTGAGCTCCTGGTGGCCTGTTGCCTTGGTAATGAGGCAAGTCTGGGTGGTGAGATAACCAAATCTGTGGTCCAAACACACGCACACTCTACTTATGTATTACTTGGAGTGAGAGAACAAAGTCTGTACATAAATAATAAGTCAAACAACAACCAATCAAAACGAACACATATACAGATGGAGTGAGAAAGGAAACATTCATAGAGTTTTCCTCATATTGTGAAATAAAGTTGAATCCGAGCACAATGCAGGTTAAGAACCCCCCAAAATATCCATATAGGGCATTAATATAGTCATCATAATCAAATACCTGATATAAAATACTTGAATGCTATAGTACATCGTATTGAAACATAACGTAATAGGACACTTAACCTTTTAGAATAGAGTGATTATTATCAGAAAATATCCACATTCCCACAGAATATTACTGCTACACTAATGGATTTGAACAAGCTTATGGAGCTTTCCCATTTAGGAAAAAGCTCTGCAAGAGCATAAGATCTCTGGAACTCAATTAACTGTCTAAAAAAAAACAAACAGTAAACTTGTTATTTTTTCCCCCATTTTTCATAATTATAATTAGAATCCTAAATAATTGTTATCATTTAGCAAGTCAAGGGAAGAAAAATATCATTGTGCTGCCTGTTTTCTGGGAAAATATTACATGAAATGGTAACGGTTACCCTGAATAGGCTGAGCAGTTTAGAAAATTGATGCATGCTAAAGGTTACTAAGTCCTGGGGAATAGAATTATATGCTATGTAACATTAATAAGGATATGATATTAATGTCAGAGAGAGAGAGAGAGGAGATGGAAGTCATTAAAGAGAGCGAGTGGTATTTTCAGCTTTGTGTTTCTGTGTCTTTGTGTGGGTAATATTGACTGACAGCACACAGATTTACTTAAGCGCAATACAGCATGCAGCTAAAATCAATCATTGACACAATGGGTGATCCCGTACACGCCATATTTAACATCATACACATGGCTCAGTGTGCGGCACTGATTCAGGCAGGATCCTGTGGAGTTAAGTGGTTTTGACAAAGTGTTTACTTGTTGACACAGTGGGGTGTGTTCAAGTTTGTGAGGCTGTCATTCACAATAGTTTAATTGCTAAATGGGGGCTGTAGCAGAAAGCGGTGAAAGCTGTTATATAAGCTTTGTATGGTTTTCTTTTTACAACTGCCTCGCGCACACACGCACACCTCTTTCAAATTACATCCAACAGGAGATGTTAACACCACGTCAAACAGAGGCTCTGGCCCTTCCGTGCGTAGACATGTAGATAATACATAATACAATCTGTTGTTAAAAGAATGTTTCTCAGTTAAGATTCAAAACTGTATTTGTTTGTTCACAATTTACGCAGCTGCACTGTAGCTTATGCTTCAATTATTAGATCTCAAATGCAAGAAGCACAAAGGTGGATGATCAAGTAGAGCAAAGTGCTAGCCAAAGGAATGAATTGAAAAACTAAGAGGAGAGATGGAGATTTGTTTGAGTCAGTGCAACAGACAGGAAGAGTGATAGACAGGAAATGATTCAGCCGGAATCCTGAGCTGATGATAGCAGTGATCTCCTTGGGTAAATTACTGGGTGTTTGCACAGACTAATGTGGAATTAGGGTTAAGTTTTTGAAAAGTGCCACACAATTGACTTTTAGTGTGTATGAACTGGATGGGTTGAAAAGGAGGCTCAATGCTTACCAAGTCAAAATAACCTTGAAACTTTGAGCAAAGATGCTACCACTACAAAGCCAACTTGTCATTGACCTTTGACAACCTATGATGAAATGTCTTCCAGAAAGGCATACAATGGGCCTCATGCCATAGCATAATTTCTAGAACAAAAATATTATTTAAATCCTGCTGTCAGTGAAAAACAAAAAAGCAGATTCTCCATTTTCTCCAGAGCAGTGCCGTATTGTGATATTAATACAACCTGAGAAACACAGTAAGAAAACAGGAGCTTGGCCACCAAGCCCTCATAAGCCCACCACCCCAAACACCTGAGTTTGACATGAAGGAATCAAGCTAGAAAGAGGTCCAGGAAGTCGTTAAGTCAGCAAGATCAGCCTCTGCCCCAGGGCCCAACGGAGTACTGTACAACTGTCCAAGACTCCTCCTGCAACTGTGGAAGATTCTGAGAGGGATCTGGTAGAGAGGAAGAATCGCCAACCAGGAGGTGTGCTGAGGACCCCTGACAAGGGTTTTATGGTCCATGTACGTGTCCACCAAAACCTTACACCTCCCCTTGAATGGCCTCTTGGGAGAATTTGCGGTGACATGAACAAGAGAAGCTGTGCAGTACAGAGACTCCAGGGATCCCAACGTAGCAGGCAACTGGATTGCTGCCAGAGAGTTGCAGGTGGCAGGGGCATGGTTAAAGCAGAAGGCGCTTGCTGGGATGGTGGCAACGGGGCAATCAGTCCTAGTTTACTTTCCTCGCTGCCAGATCTGCAAAGCCAATGGAAGGAGCAACATCATCTCCTCTAGGAAGAAGTATACACAGGTGTAGGAGGTTTGGGCCAGCAGGATGGTGGGGCTCAGTCAGCAAGGAACCTGGACAAGGTCGGAAAACACATTCCAGTGGGAGATCATGTAAAGGAGAATGTATTTTACCATTGAACCATGTTGCTAAATGTCAAAAGTACCAGACAGTGGAAGACACTGCATCTGAGTTCCTCCGCATGGTAGTAACTGTTGATGCCCAGAAAACAGGAACCTGCGGTCAAATTTAGCTTAGTTTAGTTTATAATTTATTTAACAGGGACTATGTGCAAATACATTAATCTAACAAGAGAAAAGATGCTTTACACCAGATTTAGCAACAGCTAATTTCCATTTGCAGTCCCTGGGCAAATAAAAAGGCAATGCATTCGCCGCAAGCTATGTGTCTGTGACAATTGAGTAACAGCCCTCCCTTATAGGCTCGCTTGGTGTACAAAGAACAGACACAGACAGAGGTCTTGGCTCTTTCCTGTGGAGACTACGATCTCTGTATGCTCTGAGGCCATCTTCAGATGCTGAAGTAAAGTTGCACAAAGACAATTCTTCGTGTTTCATCTTTATTTAACAGCGATTTCCACCACAATCACTTGGTCGGATTTCTAGCATGCTGACCTCCACTGCATCAGATTCTTGGTCCAAGCCATCTATGCCCGGCAAACTTTCACACAGTGTGAAACACCCTCTGTGTGCTGGGAGAGGATCCCTTCAACATCTCCTCAGCAGCTGCCCCAAAGCCTTGGCTGACAGTTGCTACTGCTGGCACCATGACCAGGTGCTCAAGGCAGTTGCAGAAGCATCACCACAGCCAGTCACTCAGGAAGAAAACCATCCCTTTTCTGTGCCTACTTTCCACAGCCCCAGAGTAGCAGCTGAGAGTGGATCTTGGGAAACAATGTTTCCTGATCAAATTAAACAGACAACACTCTGCCCATATCGTCTTCTCAGATTCCACCAAGCAGGTGATTATGTGGGAACTGACAGTGCCCTGGGATGAACACATGGACAATACATGACTCATACAAGAGGACTATTCGTACCTTAGAGAAAGCATCAAAATATGAGAAAATTGTTGAACGCCAGAAGCTCTCTTAAATTACGTGTACGTGTCACAAAAGAACAAATCTGTTCAAGTGGCTCTTGCATTGTCATATATTTAACTTTGACCTTACATTTTGCAACCATGTTTAAGACCAAACATGGGGGAAATGGACAACAGTGTTTCAGCCTATGATACAAAATTATGATTTTTTAAAACTCTCCCTCTAAACTCTGGCTCACAATTTATTATTGGGGGGGGGGGGGGGGTTCAGATTGCATTTGAAGCCACTGAGTCAAGAGGACCATTTTCATGAAGAGTGATACATTTGACATCTTATATATTATAAATATATATATATATGTTTGTGAAATTGTGCATCATTATTGTATGTTTTGTACTGGTTGCAAGGACGCTGGATTGTGGGGGGGCAACAAGTGTGTGTCCCATTTGTCTTTGTAGTGGTAATTTGACCAGTGACTTTAAATGAACAAGTACCAATTCAAGTGAATTTTCACATGAACCAGTAGCCTACCATTTAGTCTAACAAAAAAGCCACCTGAGCTTCACACAAAGCAATATAAAAAAAACTGTTTCCCAAATCCAAACTTAAACTGGTTATTGGCTTTAGATTAGGTTTTTTGTTCACAGAATTTCTCTTTGCTGCCCCACAATATCAGCGTAAATAATCCAAAATTTCTACAGTGTGTGTAGCATCATCGGATTGGCTCTGACATCATCCAAGTCCACATGTAGCCTACGCATTAATCATCCACCCAAACAAATTATGTTCTCTGATTTAGAGACCAGCACCAGCATGGAGTTCAGGATTTATCAGGAGGACGGCTGCTTTACACCAAACAATTTCACTGTATCAACCTGGACTGTGCGTGTGACCTTTTGGTTGTCTAGAAGAACACAGAACATTAATTAACATTAGATCCTGAAAGAGTCTGTAGGTAAAATCGGGAGATTTAAATAATCAATGAAGTTATGCTACTGTGCCTTGTGCGTAAATGCCACAGCGTTTCTCTTAATGGGGAGAGCTTCACCCTATTTCACCCACCCACAACCCATCAATTATTAATCAAAATGTTCATTTTAATGAGCCGATCCGCGGATATAAACCCCGATCCCTACATCACTAGTGTGTAGCCTATATACGCTAGAACATGCTAACGCCAAGTTCAACAGGCTAACCTGCATAATAAACAGTAAAGCAACATAAAAATGGCAAAACTTACAGCTTCCAAGTTCAAAGTTGGTAACATTATCGATCCATCCTTGAGCTTCAGTTTTATAGCAAATCCTGGTTTGTAAATTAACATTACTGGCCCTCGTTGAGAATACAGTACGAAGCAAAATGGTTAGTGCAAAAATTTAAGAGTTTTGTTGTGGAACATTTCCATCATGAATAAAGTTAATCTACTAGGTCTTCGCTTCCTCAGGTGGTGGGAGTAGATGAAGACTTGTGTTGATTCGTTCAGCCAACAACATAGAAATTGGCGTCCTTCGCTCGCTCCCAAAACCTCGTGTTACTGAAGTGGGCGTTAGCAAGGAAGTAATGGCAGACAGCGAGGTAGACCTAGATTCACTATGCATTCACTCTGTGATTGGATTAAAGTGCAACTATTCTTCCCGATTTATCTTTGCCTGCTCTATTTTACCTAATGTCTTAGAGTGGACGGAAATAATTGAAACATCTTTACAGTAAGTGTTGCATTTGTGGGGATACAGTAATTTGCAGCTTTAAAAGAATGTGGGACAGGGCCAATGACCCCTTGGCTCCCCTACTTCCTGCGCCCATGACTCGTCAAGTCACTGAGTCAGCCAGAGCATCAGCCAGCCCAAGGGGATGTTTTCTGAAAACACTTGCGAACAAGAGAGGTCCATTTGCTGCACAGTTTGTATTACTTTTCACTTCATTATGTGCTGCACAGACACTGAGTCAGCTAAAACAGCAGGGGATGCCAGGGGAAACTTTCATTAGCTCCTGTCACTTTTAAAGTAATAGTTTGTTATGATGTATTTCTGGTGTTATTATGTGATACTGACTTTATCATTTTTGTATCTATTTCTTGTCTGTGGTTATCAGACACTGAGTCAGCCAAAACACTGGCAATGCCAGAGGGGCCTTTTCAGAAAGGTAGTTTAAAAGTAAGAGCAGTCAGTGACACATGCAGCTTGTAGTCCCTTTTACTGACAGTGTGTATATCATTATACTATCTATTTTTAGTAAGAATGGCTTGCGAGGCACTGAGTCAGCTAGAGCATCAGTGACACCTGAGGAAGCATTGTA
Organism: Coreoperca whiteheadi; assembly: GCA_011952105.1. Lineage (NCBI taxonomy): Eukaryota > Metazoa > Chordata > Actinopteri > Centrarchiformes > Sinipercidae > Coreoperca > Coreoperca whiteheadi. The sequence goes on from CM022480.1 coordinate 21,783,266, forward strand.
GAAAAAAAGATGGTCTGTTTAAGTTATAAAAAAAGGAATGAAGCTGGGGACCATTGCATGGTGCTGATTTAGAAACATGTAAGATGATTTCCAAGAAGTCATACCACTTCTAACAGCCAATAAAAACGATTTGCCAGAAATCACTTTGGTGTTCGGTTAAAAATGTTTTTAAAAAGTCAGGAAGCAGAATCTTCTGTCACTAATACTGTTAAAATAATTAAGCCAGACTTCCAAAATAAGGTCAGGGAGATGGATGTAGGGCTTGTATACACTGATTTACAATAACTAAGATGCTACAGTGTGTGTAAACACTTTCTTCAATTTTTGATCTGATTGAAGTTTATTTCGTCCAAAAAAAAAAAAAAAATACAAAATAAATAATAACTTATCCCCCATATTTACATATATATTCATACACATACATTACACATAATAATTATCCATAAATATATAAATATATATGTATACAAATACACACACACACACACTTGCTCGAAATAACTGATTACCCGGATTTCTCTGAGTAATCTGGTTTCTCCACAGCATGTAAACGTACTGAAAAAGAAAAAGGGGAGAGAGAGGAGGAAAACAACAAACAACTGGAGTTCCTGGTGAGTGCTGAGATCAGTCCGAGGCTGACATGTCACACGGAGGCACTCTCCACACACCTAGTCTGTGTTTGTGTTGCTTTTTATCTACAGCTAACATCTATATATTGGGTATATTGGCTGTTAAGAGGTGAACAAACAGGAACTGTCAAAATAGTCTAGCGGTCAAATTTGCACTAAAATTTGCCTCGCTTTCTATCTAAACACACCTTAAGAGAGAAGTCTCAGCTCCTGCAGTTGAAAATAATCATCAAGGAATTGGTCTCAGACCAACTTTGTCTGTTTAAATGAAAATGTATGTTAACATTCTAAGTGTACTGTGTATAGATCAAAGTCCTGAGACTGGCGGTGGATAATGTAAAACTGAAACTACCTTCTATCTGTATTATCAAAGAGTATGTACTATGGTTTGTACTACTTGGTTTAACGACCAACGCATAAAACGTACAAAACATGGGGACGTGGATTCAATAGATTCATCCCCACATATACCTTTGTATCATTTATCTTTTCGATCATCTCAACTAACTTAACCTCGAATATGTCAGGAATGCTGCCGCATCAACACATAAGGCCTCCCCCATGTCTTTTGTATTTATCTTACTGTATTAGAGAAAAACATTTCAGATCCCTGTAGTCAGTGAGAAAATTAAGAGCAAAGAAGAAAGACAAGAATGGTAGTGCGCTCCAATACCCATACTACAATATTATTTAGTATGCCAGGAAAATATTTAGTATGTCTGGATACATAGTATGTCAAATGCAGAATGCCAAAAATGCCAGGATGTCCTACTGCATCCTGGTTGCATTTTGTAGTATGCAAGCCAGAATGCTTTTCTAGCTATTCTGACCCACAATCTTCTGCGCAGCTATAGATACAGTATGTCACATATCGACTGAGCTGCCAAGAGTTATTGGGGCCAGTGCTCTGCCTGGTTGCAATTCGCATTATAAAGAAGGAGAAAAATAAGTATAAGAAGCTGCCAAGAGAGCACAGACAGCTGACAGCTCAGTGACAGTTGACAAGCTGTCAATGACAAATGACTGCGCATTCAAGTATAAGTTGCATACATATTTTTTGCATCTTGTGTGTATAATTAATACAGTAATATACTATTGCTGCACAAAGCTAAGTGGATAAATGAGTGCAAATGTCAACCTATATTTGAAGAAAGAATTACCTCAGCCTGTGTAATGTAATTTCTAATGTTGGGGACACACTGAAACCTTCATAACGTAGAGGAGTGCGAAGCAAGACCTCTCCACAGGAAAGAGGCATGCTGCCGTTAAAGGTTGAGTGAGTTATACTTGAGTCCATCTGCCAAAATGTAATAAAAAGGAGCATTTGTCATTGCTGGGCATGTTAGCTAAGCTAATTGTTGGGTTCCCTGTTCCTTTAGGAAGTTTGTGTTGGATAATGGGGTGATGGGCAAAGTGCAACCAGCCTGGGTAAAAAAAAGTAGGAGAACTTAAAGCAGAAATACAGGAGTATTTCCTTATTACAGGAGTTTTGTGTATGCCTTTGATAGGCCATTTACTACACTTTACTAATTTAACCTTCTCTTGTTATCTAATTTGCAGGCTCTGAAGTGTCCTAGATGCTGCATTGGGTAGCAAGCCACCCATCACTCCACCAGTGCGTATCTCTTAAATCAAGCCAGGACTGCAGTCCTGCTGTTGCTGATCCAGTCATTCAGGATGACTGGACACCATTAAGGGTGCTTTCACATCTCTAGTTTGGTTCATTTGGTCCGAACCAAGGGCAAACAATTATACATTGTAGCATTTTTCATATTTTTTGGTTCCTTTTCACACCACACTGATTGCTTTGGTCCGAACCAGTTGAAAAATACCAAAATGCAGTCACATGACAACATCCACATCACTCATTGGCCATGGCGTATTTCCTAAACTGCTTTTCGATTGGTCAGAATTTACGTGCGGGAAAATTCCAACAGAAGAGGAAAACCCAGCAAACAACACGGAGACAATGCAACTATGGAGAGACGACTGCATGGGCTGGTTTTGTCTGTTTGTAACTATTGACATGACGTCAAAGTTACAGATGAAACTGGGACAACTTAAACAATTACACAGTAGACAAGTCATGACGGATCATTAGATGTTTTATACATAACATGTTAAACATAATGTGGAAGCTTGGGAAAATGACTGACAGAACACAAAATAAATAACATCTTAACATAGGCATCAAGCTAGGCTTTGGTAATGAAATAATGGGGTATGATACTGAGTGGGTATGTCTGTCTAATGTGTAATCATTTTCTTGAAGATCTGGAACACTGTTGACAGGGACAGACATTGCTGCAGCCAGGAGATCCCTGGCACCCTTACGTGGTTTCACATCTCGGTTTCCAGGTTCTGGGCCATCATTGCCGTGATCTCCAGCTTCAACATCTACCTTATGAGGCTTCATAATGTCTCCGCTGTGCTCAGGTGCAAAAGTGCGGGTTACTTCTAGGGACTTGAAAAAGATTGAACACGAACAGGTCTTCATCATCCCAAAAGGGCACTCTATCATGCTCCTGGCCCTGGAAAGCTTGTTTTTGTACCTGGCCTGCACAGGATTCAGGACAGGACAGGATAGGGCAGATCAGACAGGGGTAACCACCATCCCCCAGAATGCATCTTCCCTCTGGTGGGTTGGTATGCTGAGTATGGACACGGCTATTTTTGAGCACACAGGTATCAAGGACAGACCCAGGGAAACCAATGTACACATCTATGAGCTGCACGCTATGGTCACAGATGGCCGGAAGCTAGATGGATGTGAGTTGTTTCTTATTAAAATAAAAGCCATAATACTCTGCAGGGGGCTTAATCTGAATGTGGCAGCCATCAATGGCACCGACTGCCACACAAAATGCTGGCGAGCCTCCTAACTGCACAAAGCCAGCACACACGTCCTTGATCTGGTGTGGTTGAGGAAACCGGACAATCCTCTTCAGGAGCCCAAGTATGGCCAGGCTGACCTTATGTATGATCCTGTGCACCATAGTCTTGGGGATGTCAAAAGCCCTTGAGACTACTGCTGTTTGCTGAAGCTGTACGGGAAAGCCAGTAAAGGAATACAAAGACTTGAAGTTCTTTTAAGTGCAGCAATAGACTTTCTTGTCAGGCAAAGGTCAGGGCAGAGGTTGAACACACCATCAAAATAGAGCTGCAACATGGCCACACTCGGGTTCAAGTGGCAGTATGTTGTAGGGTGGACATAGACAGACTGCCGGGGGACTTCCCAGGATGCACCTCTCTCCTCCTCTCCCTCCGTATGCATTCTCATCCCATAAATGCATGTTACTAACATGACATCTTCTCTCTTTTGCGCTTTCTCGTCTCTCTCTTACGAAGAATCTGGATCTGTGATTGCGGCCGCCTGCTGGGGCAGTGCTGCTGTGTCTATGGTGGAGGGGACGAGTGGCTCGGGGCCTGCTTGTTAGGCTGCACCTGGAGCTGCTCAGTTGTCCTTCTGGTTCCATCCTAGTCCCTTCTGTTTTACATTCTACACTTTTTATCATAATTATATATACTACAATTCCATAATTTTCATCATAAATCGTATGCACTATGGTTTTCTGTTGTGAATTTACGCTGTACATACGACATCTATTGCATGTCTGTCCGTCCTAGGAGAGGGATCCCTCCTCTGTTGCTCTTCCTGAGGTTTCTATCATTTTTTTTTGGGTAGTTTTTCCTTAGTCGAACCGAGGGTCTAAGGACAGAGGGTGTCGCATCTTACAGATTTTAAAGCCCTTTAAGGCAAAATTGTGATTTGTGATATTGGGCTAGATAAATAAAATTTTATTGCATAAAGGGGCAGTTTAAGATAAATAACGATGTGTGAATCATGCAAAGCTAATCTAGTGGAATCCCAGAATAAAAAATAAAATACACATACAACAAAATACCTTGGATATGGATACAGCTCTGGCTTGGTTTTAGCCAGCACTTAACATTTCAGTCGGTAATGTGTTCCAGAGTAGTGTTGAGATACGCCGATCTCCCTCCGGGTTCGTTGATGAGAAGGGATCCACCTGAGACCTACCAATGTCTTTCAAACAGTATTTATTTCCACACAAACAAACAATACAGACATATCTGGGGAAGCACACAACACAGATATGTCTGGAGACACAACCTACAGCGCTCACCATCTTAACGCCACGACTCCCCCAGTTGTGTCCAAAGTTAAAGGCTGGGTTTATCATATCCACAATTGACAGCCCTTTATTTGATTATACAGTAACAAGAACAGCTCTAGGTGGACCTCCGTCTCTTGCAAGTTCGGCGATTGACATTTTGTTGTATCTCCAAGGTAATGTGTAATGTACCACACTGAATACTTTTTACTTCAAATGTTGCACTATGGACTGAGACGGATGCATGAGCAAGACTGTCAAAGTTCAAGACACAATGTTATGATGATGTAGTACGTCCCAATAGTATGCATACTGCATGCAACAGTATGTGCTTTGAAAGGGCAGATGCAGTACGTACTTAAAGTAAAAAGGAAAGGTATGAGTGTGAGTAACAAGACTGACAGCAGCCATGTGTAAAGTTACTGAAAGTTACTTTCTGACCCAGTTTCACAGTGAAAAAGTATCAAAAAAAACCATACAAACTGCTACATCTCCTATGGCCATCTGTACACTGTTATTTAAAGGCTCATATTTTTACCAGATGGCTAAAAATGCTTGTTTCAAATCCTCTCCTCAAAAGCTCATTGGCTTGCCTGACAAGCCTCGTGCCTTGTTTTGTTTATAGGAAATGCAATGTCTTCTTCAGTCCGTTAAAGCCGTGTCACCCTTAAATCACAAATATATTTGTTGTTCAGCTTTGTGCTCTTTTGTGGGGTGTATGTTGTATGTTGACAGCTGCATTTGCCTATGGAAAAGAGACTGGACAAAGGAGGGCCCATCGAGGCAAACGTCAGGTTCCTCACTGACACCCTGGAGGAGCACTAATAGTCTTTTGTACAGTACTCTACCAGTCATACTGTAGGTTTCCAATGACAAAGCCTCAGGTCCAGGCCCACACTCTCACCATATACAGTACAACCTACAAATCCCAGAGGCTACAAAAACCCTGCTTGGTCAGACATTGTGTATCAAGCTTTGGGAGTGGGACAGTTGTTGGCACCTCACCACGAGGGTGAAGAAAGAAAGTAAATGTAAAAACAAAAGCCTGAACAATGAAACCGCGGCAAAACACCTTCAGGCCATGCGACTCTCACGTGAGTGTGGTTGGGACTGTCCTCTTTATCTTTTTAGCCCTCATCATTAGATGAAAATCTGTATGTTTTAATCACATTTTAGTCATTTTTATCCTGCATAGTTTAGTTTGGCTATAAGTTGACTATAATGTGTTTATAATGTGTCTCTACATACATTACCATGACAATCACGCTACGGCTGAATTAGTTACACATTTAATATGTCTACCTGACATTAGAGCTAAGAAATCATAAACAAATATCTTCCAAATAAATTGCTGTGTAATCTTAAAAACAAGAGTTTGACTAGATGGTAATTGCAATGCATGTTCTGGGCTTGAACATGCTTTTCCTGGTAAGGAAAAGTAAGCGAAAACGAATTGAGGGTAATTACAAGCTGCCTGTCCAAAAATCTAAATAAATAACATGAATTTTAGAAAGGAATGCGCAGTAGCCTACTATGTGACGTCCCTCCCACTACTTTGGAGGCTGTCCTGGACAACCTCAGCAGGCAATTCGCTGGCTAACATGGGCAGGCCGTCAACTCATTAAGCTCACCAGGGAAAAGCTGGCCCATGAGTACACTCTCCCTTCCTACAGCTGACATCCATTTACTTTAATTTGAATAAATTATATTTGTTTTAAGTATAACTCTTTTGTGGACTCCCTCGTTGTCACATTCCCTCAGCCACTTTGTGACAACTACACAACTTACACAAAAAACGATCCATTGATTATTTTTCTCTGTAGTAAAAATGCACAATTTTTTAGGCAGGCCTTTATACATTTATACTTTCCATATTTGTTTTCTTGGTCAGTGTTCACAGGGAAGCAACTGGAAGGACAGAAGCGACAGAAGGAGGGGAGGGAACAGCATTGTTAGTACAGGATGCCTGCCTTTGTCCAGAGCCCAAAACGACACCGTGATTAACAGTTAACCTTTAACACTAAAGCAAAGTCAAACAGCAAAATATCATGTGATTCTGCGAGCCGGGTTTGTTGCCAGACAGCTCTGAAAACACCCAGGTTCCATTTAAACTCTGAGCCAGATTGAGGCAGAAAGGTCACAGCACACACACCCTCACACATTGTCACCTACGCAACTGTGTAACTTTGTGGGGAAAACGGTTAAAGAGTGAGAGGGCAGTAATTGTGTTGTACTTTAGAAAACTGAATTTAAAAAGGTCAAGTAGACTAAGTCACGCTGTGTATATGTGTGCGTCTGTGTGTCTGCTTACATGGCATTGGTGTAAGCGAGAAAGACAGCGAGGCTATATCTCCCATCTCCACCGTATCGTGACTATATCATAATGTCTTAAACTTTTTATATGTGATTTTGGTTTATGTGGGAGTTTATCTACCAGCCAGAGTCCTCTTCCAAGCCTCCAAAGCTCTGGTGAACTGCTGGCAAACACAGTGGTCATGATGGGATTTTGTTATTCTTCATAAGCAGATGGAGACACAGCTGGCTCCTGGACACAACAGCCATATTAAACGCATTTTATTAGTGTTGCTTGGCAAATTATGAAACCTCTCGTTTGCTAAAATACCACTGCTTGGGTCGTAGTATCATGCATATTCTGGCACACAATCTTCTGCGAAGCTCTTATCGTTCCTCACTACCTCACTATTAAGTAGATACAGTCGAGCGGAATGATTGTTTTTATTTTTTATTGAAATTATGATTTGAAAGGGCAAATTTTAAACAACAAGAGCTGCTATTTTAATTTTAACTTACATCATTAACAGGGTCTTAAAAAGCTGAGCAAAGTGAAAGTTTAAGCCAGCAACTGCAAATTTCACTGACTACAATGACCACTGTTGCAGGTAAATGTGCTCAGGTATAGTTAATTCATGTTCATTCTCTGAGTTGGAAAGAACAAAATTAAAACTCTTGGTGGTTCTAATTACAAATGGCTAAAGAAGGTTTTGTGAAAGAAAAAAAAAATTTTCACCGTTTAATTTTAATGTCTGAAAAAAGAAGGATTGGGCTGCAGGGGTGAAAGTAGATTGAATTTCTTGCCAGTAGTATCCCAACATTCATTGCTTCGTATTGTTCTCCTCCCTGCTTCACAGCTCTGATTCCTGGAGGTCCAGATCCAAACCTTGTTTTGTTTTTTTTTGAGTATATATTTTTTAAAATGGAAATTGGAGATAGAGAGAGGGGGAGGCTCGCACGTGGGGAGGGCGCTCTAATGAGTGGGCTAACTGTGCCCCAGATCCAAAGCTTTTAAGGTGATAATTGAAATAATGAGATGATGTGTTTAAAAGTTAACTGGGAGATTTCTTACAACTCTGTTCCCTAGCTGTCTGTGAAGCTACTATGCAGAGCTCCAAAGATTACCATTTTAAAAAGCAGAATTCTGGGAGCCCCTGAATAACAAATGACTGCACTACTTTACCTAAGTATAATTAATTTAGAAAAAAAATTGTGATTATGCTTTTGTACTGATTGCAGTGGTGAAGAACAAATGTCATTATTATGGAGGTGGAAAGGTGACTGTTGGCTAGCAGCGGACTACGAGACATCAGTACAAACTGTCACAGTACAGCTAGTCGCTCCAGGTTGGTAATTTTTAGAATTTGGTGTGTTAGACCAAACTGCCACACTAAAGAAAAAAAAAGTGAAATGCTCTAGCCTACAGTTTTAGTGTGTGTTTGGAGTTGTTCACACTAGTAGAGTGTAAAAATTGTACTGTATGTTTATATAACCCACTTATAATTTCTGACCCTAAACATTAATTTACATCCAAGTAGTTTAAAAAAAAAAAAAAAAAAAAGCTTTATGGTGGATTTGCAATACAGTATGTTTCACTGTACATTACTGGTCTGATGAAAAAATGTAACGGCTTTTACAACTAATGGAAAGTTGAGAATAAAGCCTCACAAAAATCAGAGCTAAATAACACATCACTGCAGAGTTCATTTATACTGTGGCGCGTGCATATTCACAAGTGATCATAAAGGGACTTTTATCCTTACGGTCACATTAGTCAGGTGCATGGGAAATATAATCAGGTGATGCTGAGCGACGTGTCTTCTTAATGTGAGTGGTAGATGAGAAAGTGATGAAGAAGTCACTAGTGGATTCAGCTGGTAAGATGGGTTCAGTTTCTTCTCACAGACTCATGTTTTTTGTAAAAAAAAACAGCAATCTTTTATCAGCAAGTTTTTTATTTTCATCATTCCTATCATGCGGCCTTTCTTCTGTCTGTCCTGACTTTTCTTTTTGTGCATGCTTTCCCTTCATTTGACAAGTGAACACTCCAAAGTGACACTGACGCTTCAGTTCAGTGAGACTGGCAGTTTATAATGCACACACATTCAAGACCTGCTGGCCACTGACCATTTCAGACCACTGACTCAGGTTTGGTTAGACTGAGAGGTGTGACTGGAAAACTCCCAAGTGTGGCCCTTAGAAGTGAGACTGAGGCACAGCGAGTGGGTGGTGGGAGGGCAGAATGGGGGACCGAGGTGAAAAGAGAAAAGATAAAACAGCGTGTGGTGTGGTCCAGTCTTCTGAATTTCTTGTCAGTGTCCAATGTCGTATTTACTGGGTTAGGCGGGATTGACAAACTGCTCCACCAATGACTGACGCGAACAGGATGCACGGCTCTCTGTGCTGTCTGGCTGTACCCAAGGAGTATCTCTGGCAGGCATGCGTATCAAACCACTCTTTTATAAAGAAAAAAATCTTGATAGTCTACAATAAACAAACAAACTAGTTAATCAATAAATGTATTAATATCAAATTAGTCTCGATATAAAGTTGCTACAAAGTTCTTGTCTTGTGTACAGTGACCGGAATACTTCATGTGCACAACATAACCAATTTCTTTTATAAATGAAGTTTATTAACTACATTAAAGACAATGGGACACACAAATGAACGGATTAATGAACACAGCGATGAACCATTGGGGAATGAAATGAGGACCATTTTATACTAGATGGTGCAGTGAATGATTATTTTTGGCAAGCTGTATTAACTTGTTTAAAGACAGGAAACCACTATGTGGACAAACTTTAATTATTACCAGTGAAATAAACTAGGCACCGTCCAGCAACTGAGAAGTTTTGGAAAGTCAAAAGGAGACTGGGGGAACTATTAAATCATCTAAAGCAATATAACTATCATACCATCAAGTTGATGAGTGATCCTAATTTTAATCTATGCTTCTTATTTACTCTTATTAAGCTAAAGAACCAACCCAATATATGATAGCTTGTTTTATGAAGGAGGGCATGTCTGTCTGTCTCCTTTTTAAGTAAAGTTTAGTGGCTAGTCTCAGAGTGTTCTGTATAAATGCAACACAAAAAAAGAAAGACAGTGGCATCCAAAAAGTCAAACTTCACATATTAAAGATTGTGTTTCAATTAGATTTTAGGATGAGGAGAATTCAACACAGCCAGGAATTTTTAGAGTTTACGGCATTGATCCATATGCCAAATATGTCGTCTAGGTTCCAGAGATACAGTAGTGGTTCTTTCAGTTAATAAATGTTAAAATGCTGGCGGCAAAGAGGACCCATATGCAGACTGAGGCAACAGGATGATGAACAAAAGGGGATTTTGATTGCGCCAGTGGTAAACAGGAAACAAGCAGACATAATTCCAAATGACTGGGAAGACAGAAGCAACAGGGACAAACTGAGCAGAAAACGAAGGAAGTGAACCAGTATATGAAGTGAGAGGCTAATGAGGGAATGAGTTGCAGGTGAGGAGTGGGCCAAATCACTGCAAGGCTGATGAGGGCGAGTGGAAACAGGTGTGTAGATGGTGGCGCAGTCAGGTGAAGAGGAAAGAGGTTATTGCAGGGCAGTGGCCGGATGTGGGCGTGAAAACAACCTGTGACAGGAGAAAAGGTAAAGGACCTCTGGTGGACATGACGCGAAGGACGGAGGAGCAAAATTAAAAGACGCATGAGGAAGGAGACTATACGAAATAAAACAGGAAATGACTGACCACCACACCAAAACCATTACAATCAATTCTGCCTACTCCCGTTCTGCAAGATATATATCTGCATGAGCAAGGGAATACTTTCTCCCCATTGCACACCCACATACCTGAAGGAGATGCTAGCCATTAAACTCAAAATCCCTACGTGCTAAAGGTGATTTCTAACAACTGGAGGGCTTCCTTATCCGGACAACAGGGGTAGGCGCTGAAACACCTTGACCACTGCCTTCAACCTTAAGGTAGTATCTATGTTAGTGTACAGAGAGTCTATATCATTAGAAAAGCAGAAAGCACTTCTAGGTACTTCCATGTTCTTTAATTTATTGACAAACCTATACGTATCCTCAACATAGCTTGGATGTTGTTGTGAAATAGTGTTGCTATAATAGTCAATATATTTCACTATACGGTAGGACGCTGAGCCAGAATCACTAACAATGGGTCTGCCCACGGGTATTTTACAAGAAACGATCCATGTCTCGAGAGTTTTATGGATTTTGGACAATAGATAGAATTAACGAGGACTTGGAGAATCGGGGGCCGAATAGATAATGCATCCGTTTGGTTGAAATCTGTATCGTGTAATTTCCAAATCATAGCCTAATCATACTTTGTGTTTCAGATTGTAAAGTGTGTGTGAAGGGGTCCGAGGAGGGGTGACAGCTGTTGAATGAATCAAGTTATTGGTTGCATTTGAAGCAGGATGTTTTTCATCCAACCGCAGTAATATTAGTAAAATTAATCAGACAATGCACAGGAAATTCAGTAAAATACCCGCAGTTGACGTCTTAAAATAGTCATCTTTGTCTGAGAGAGACAAGACCGAGTAAAAATGTGGTTGATTCCGAGATGAGACCTTCAAAAGGGGATCTCACAACCAAGACCGATCTCAAATACTATGACACTGGTTTGCAAAGATTTGTTTTTTAAATTTAGCCTATCAAAACATTATCCAAGCCTTCAAAAACAAAAAAAAAGCTGTCAAATACTGAGTTTCAACCTTTTTTCAGATTATTATTATATGACATGATATTCATCCCAGACCTAAGGCCTTCAAAGATCCATATGGATGAGGCCAGGTGCACTAAAATCTCCTGCTCACTCACAAGCTGGCTTCCATGTACAAAAATGCTAAGTACACCGCTGGATACATCAACAGCTGCTGGCTTTACACACACATATGCATCAGCACCACCACAAACATTTAGTAGGAGCCCCAGACCCAGTTGACACCCACACTGCTGACAGAACACAGATACGAAGGCAGACAGATGTGCAATGTACAAATGAACCTAGTTAACGTGCCATGGCTAGAAACACAATGAGAACACAACACCAGTGGTCAAATGAGGTTTTCCTTTACATACTGCTCGTTAACTCCGTAGAGTAGCGTGATGGGTTACAGTGAACGAAGACGCCGGTTCAACAGAAAGAAGGCAATGACTTTTGAATGATTATACAAAACCTACTCCAAAGGCAATATTTTGGATTTATGTCACTCGGTTCACTCAGTTGGCAAATGGTGGAAAAGACTCTTTGGGTCAATTATGATGTGCCAGTTTTAGATTTTAAGCAGTGAGTGGTTTTCAATTGGTTCTGGCATTAAATGTGTGTGCGTGCGCGTGTCGCAGCTTCACAATGATTCAGTTCATCAACCACACTAAGTTAGACAGGACATTCAATCAGCAAACACACACTATAATATGGTGTTGAAAGACCAGCTGTTTTCTTTTCACACCAACAGACTTGTCTGTGTGAAGTGACACACAGGTACACGCATAATGAAAGTCTGTCTTATGACAAATTAATGTAGGTCAGTGACTGACTAACTAACCGGCTGACTCACTGCTGCCTGTGTGTGTGTGTGTGTGTGTGTGTGTGTGTGTGTGTGTGTGTGTGTCCCCGTGCGTACCTACCCAACAGCATTGGACCTCAGCGTCGTAACATGCTTTATAATCTGAAGAAGAAATAAATTTAGCAATAAAAAGGGTAAGAGATAAGATCATGCCATTTAAATGAATCTAACAATCAGACTTTAAAAAAATTTCAGTCCCAAAGAAACTCCCCTGACCAATTTTCACAAGCACAGGATTTTAATTAATTTTAAAAATGTACTTGTATCTTCAATGTACTCCTATAGGAATGCAGTTTGTTGATGCACACAAAAGAAGAACAACATTCACACTTTTACTGTACAGTCTGACGGTTGTCCACTGTCCGCTGGTACATAATGGCACAGGTTCCCTCTTAGGTAGCACGGAGCGATATTCACACTCCAGCGTGGATGAACGAAAAAGAAAAAAAAAAAAAACCAAACACAACAAAGTGTTGTCCAACCACGACTCCACACACACACGAGCCTGAGATGGCGAGAAAAGCTGTCCGCCTGACTTCCTGCTGTTGTGACATCATGTTTGTTACCTGGATGGTTGTGAATGTGTGAAGCTTGAATCCAGCACCACTCACTAGTGAAAAACCGCTTTAGTCAAATCTAAACATGCATGCATGTTACACATATTCTTTGAATCTAGATTTAGACAGAATTTTTTACCCTTTCCACGGAAATCATTATCTCAGTGTCCATCGGGGATAAACGTCCGTTCCTTATGACTCAAGAACTTGCCTGAGAATCACCACATTTTAAGGAATTTAAGTAATCCAGTGGCAGCTGTTTGTACATCCATGGGCACATTACAAACAGGAACTACTAATAGCCAATTTGCCAAAATGTAAATCTTTTTTTTTTTTTTAAACTCCGCTCCAAACTTTAGAGCATGATCATCCCTTAAATAGAAGTAATAGGAGTTACAAAACCCATTAATATTAAACCTTTTTCATGTTGCGCTATCAATATATGTTTTTGACATTACTAAGGCTCAGAATGCCCAATCTCCATTTTGTTTGAGAGGCCCGTAGTGTCAGACTATGAAAATCTGTAGCCTAAACACAAAAATGGCTTCTTTATGCTATTTCATTCAGCAAGTCGGTCTCCTTCTAATCTCTGGGATGACCTATATTGTGATTTATTACAGCCAAATCCACAATTTGGTCGTCAAATGTTGTCGGCTGACTCTTAAAGGGAGTAATCAAGGAGCCCCGGACCAAGCTTACGTCATTGTTTTCCAAAAGCTCTGTTTTCCCTGTCCACACTAAATCATGTTGCATTTTCAGATTTAACCACTCATGAGACTGTTACCTAAAACCTCTGTTGTCTGGCGAACACGAGCTTATTGTGGATGGAATACCACAACAGAGAGAAAGAAACCCGTTTTTCGTTAGTGCAGACACCCTCTGTCTCACACACTTAATGATGTTGAATCATTTTCAGTAGGACGCTGACATAGGTCACACATTAAACCATCATCACAACAGAATCTGGGAACATATTCCATCTCCACTGCAACTGCCTGAACCAAAGGTGGTCCTCAGTGCTGACTGGTGGGAGGAGAGAGAAATGGAAAGAGAGAGTGGAAGAAGACTGAAGTGAAGGAAAGAAAAGAAGGGTTGGAAGTATATTAATTCATAGTGAGGTAAGATGGCTGACAGGGAAATAGCAAGCTTATTAAAGAATATATAGTAGTTCTTGACAGGCTGCAACACCACCCTAACGCTATGATACTTTTCATTTTCACACTCAAACACTTTCCACAATCGTTATATTTATAACTGCACTCAGGCACAGACACACTGAAAAATACCCATTCACATGTCGTTAAAAAAGAGCTGAGGTGTAAAATATTGTTCTGTTTGAAACTAATGAAAAACAATGTGCCAGTTGGGTGAGATAATCTAATTTGTTTCCAAAGAAAATCCATTGGTTAGTGGAATTTTCTTGAGCTTACCATCATTTTCTCCATACTAGTACAGTGATCTTTGTTTGTTTTAATCTGTCATTTGTTTGAAAGGTGCCACCTCCTGTTCACTCGCACCGTTTGTTTGTTTCTTTGTCAGCAGGATGAGTTATTTCCCCTCTCCACCGCTATGTCGTCTCTTTGTTTTATAATAAGGAAGTTAATCAGTATGCAAAGAGGGACCAAAGCAAGTAAATTGATATGTCATTTTATATTCATCAGCACAGAGGGCGGTGGTGTATGCGTCTGCATGTGGTACTGTGTCGATCCGTGTTTGTGTATGCTATCTGTGCACATTTGCAACGGGGTTTTTGTTTTGTTGGTCGTTGTTTTGTTGTTTGTTTTGCATACAGAAACCGTGTCTACATGAAAATCCATTTTCAGGAAATGACAGAATATGAAAAACATATGCACTTCTGCGCAGTCAAATTAAATTTCAGTATGTCAGCCTTAGAAAAAAAAGGTAACATTTTACTCTGTAATTTAACACGTTGGCTCTTTGCTAACCTTGAACACACATTAAGTGTTTTCATACGCTGCACACTGAGCAACAAAATACGAGCTAAATGTCAAGGTGCAAAGGCAAAGTGTTGGGGTTTTGCAATGTTGATGTGGCCTACCTCGTACGCTTTAAAAGGATACGGAAGGGAATATTGAGTTCAGTTTTTGAAATATGAAATAGAAGCAAAAAACAAAAAAAAGCAAAGGTACTAAAAAGACAATACCCACCCCACCCCACCCACAGCCTGTTTACCCAGCTGCCTTCTGACAAGCAATACAGGAGTATCCGATGTCATACTGAAGAGCAGCTTCTTTCCTCCTCAACCGCCACCTCATCCTCTGCAATCCACCATACTCTGTTATGCTGGTTTTGCAAATTACCATACCCATACCTTGTATAATATGTATATAAGTAACCGTATATCTTGTGTATTTCGGTCAGTCAGTCATTTTCTTCCGCTTGTTCCC
>CM022480.1:21808014-21835727 GCA_011952105.1 Coreoperca whiteheadi
CGTGATGTCACCCCCCCCCCCCCCCTTTTCTTTGGCAAGGAACGCTTTGAGTATAATAAGAGGAATTGATCACTATGATTAGTATTTAAAATATTTTTTGTAATCATATGATCTGCTTAATGAGGTAACTTAAGCATTGTTGCCTTTAAATCGCTGCATCTGTGTTACAAATCATTGTGCAATTTTAGGTGGGGGTGTACGATCAGTGCATGTAGCTCACTTGGACAAGACACAGTTGTGGCATTCTTGTGAATTCTTGGCATTGAATTAGAGGATGAAATCCCTTTGGGATGCACCATCTCATTGTCAAGGGGGTCCGCAGGCACCAGACATGGCAGTTAATTAACAAACCGCAAAAACAAAGAGTAAATAATTATGATAATAAATAAAACAATCCAACGACATAAAACAATCAACCTGGTGACATCAAGGAAGACATACATGTCAAAATACTGAGTCAACTTATAGGCCAAAAATGAAGTTAAAAACAAGAACTGGTAGATTTAAGGTAATGAAGACATGAATGGAAGAAATCGATCGGAGTGAGTCAGGTAAATTATTCCAGTTTGATGGTGCTTTAAACTTCAAAGCACATACCCCAATTTCTTAGAAAAGTCTAGGTAATATAAAAAAAAGGTTGTTGAGTGTGTCTGAGTGAATATGATGATCTGAATGGAATGATAAATGATAGTTAAAATAAATGCATTTGAAAACAAAGAGCAACCAGTTAAAGTCTCATAGACTGAAGGGGTATCGTACATGAAACAATGATGCGTATGGTAAGGACACCTCTAGACAAACCTACAAATATTATTGTAAGCTACATTGGAAGGATGTGTTTCAGAGGTGTTCTGGTACATCAGCATAATCAATCATAGGTGCGAAAGCTGTATTTTGTTCAAGGTACATATTTTTCCTCTTACCTGTCGAGCTATTTATCCATCTAGATTGTTTTGCTGTGAGTTACCGAGTTTTGGAGATATCAGCTGTAGAGATGTCTGCATTTTTTGAATATAATGCAACTATATGGCACTAGGCTTTTGTTGCTCAAAGCAACAAAAAATATACATATGAAAAACTCTCTTTCCAGAATCATGACCCTGTTACTCAAGATAATCCACAGATTTGTTGGGAGCAGTTTCGTGTAGGAACTATTTTCTTTCTACCGATAGATCTTACATGAAAATGTTCACAGCAAGGTCATATATTGATCATATGACCGATCAATGTATTGTATATAAGGAAACCGGAAATAGCCCCAGGCACCACCCTGATGAAAGCAAGGTAACCGGAAACATTGGATGAATAAAGCGGGGTGCCCTGGAGAAGAGTTGTGCAACGTGTTTTAATTCTTTTATTTTCTGCCTACGCAACATATAAAGCTCACTACTTCCAGCATTGGCACTGAACATTGGCACTAAATGTAAATTGCGCGGTGCTGAATCATCCAATATGGACATAATTCCTAGAGATGACATGAAAGATGTTGCTCGTGCAGCAGCTTGACATCTCAGTCTAAGGTAAGAGAGCCAGAGATTCTGGGCCTCCGGACTGGCGTGACAATGCTCTCACAAAAACAGTAACAAGCGCACAAGGAGCCTGATCAAAAAAAGACTACTTCACCCGCTGTCACACTTTCCTCATCCCCCAAATTCAGCATTCTGAAAAACTTGTAATGGGGATTTTCATGCGGCTGCTCTGAAACCTGTTGATTCTCCCTCTAATGAAAGTACCTCTGTCATCTTTCTTTGTTCTTTGAAGTAGAAATATAAAATGACAGGAGTAGGGATGGAAAGAGTAGAGAAAGATTAGAATGTGACAGAAACACAGACGGAGAGACCGGCAGCAAATAAAAGCTGCTTTCCCCTATTTGAAGGCTGTATTACAAGGAGAGAAAATGTGGGGAAATACAGAGACAGACACATGCTTTTTAGCATTTATTTGTATGACCTGCTGCATTATTGCTCCTCTCCCATTGCAAACTCCTGCTGAGTTTGAAATGAAGTCATTTGGTACAAGTCTCTCTTTAATTCACATTACCAAAACCTCATCATGCACCTGTGATTCATAACGGCCTCCTTATTATGAGAACAAAACCACTCCAGCAGACTTCACTGGGAATCATTCAGAGTAATTCTCGCTCTCGAATAATTTACATATTCTTTCCCTTCAATTCCTCTTACATTCCTGGACATCTCTCTCTCTCTCTCTCTCTCTCTCACACACACACACACACACACATTTTCAAGACTTAGAGAGCCCTTCAGTGTGTGGGGGGAGAAAAACTATTTAAACAGCTACGGCTTTTCAAGCGTCAATCACCGGAAAAAAAGAGGAAGGAGGGGGAGGTGGAGGCATGTAAAGAAAACAGGGAGGACGTAGGAAAACATTCTGTGTAAATCACCAGAAAATTATGGAGACTGGGAGGAGGAGGAGGATGAGGAAGAGAAAAGACAACACAAGAGAGCGCTTTCAACGTCAATCATTACAAGATTAAAAAGAATGGAAAAGTGAACGCAAAAAGAATACGAGTGCTGTGTGGATGTGTTTAACATTCTCCGTCCGTCATTTAAAAGTGCGATGGATGAAATTAGAGGACAAATGGGAATTGTAGCCGCTAGACAATCTCACGGCAGTATTACCTTGTTGGATTGAAAGCATGCCAGATGGACATGGCAAGGGATTTATAGACACACACACACACACACTGCTGTACAGACTCACACACATACTGCTGCCCACATATTTATTAGAAGGTTATTAATTTGTTAATTCAGTTCAGCAGTCTGGGGTGTAATTATGTCTGTGCATGTTTATATATGTCTAAACGTGTGAAGGTGAGCATGTTTCACTCACGTAGTGCTCAGACAGGTCTCAGAATAAAATAAAAACATTCTGTCCCTCCCACCTTGATTATTAACGTGCAATAAGCAGACAAATACAGCATAACATTTAAGTTTCCTGGAAATAAGAACCATCGGCAGAAGAGTAGGCCTACTGACACTTACTTTTCCTAAAATTATTTGATCTGTTTTCTTCTAAAACCAGAGGACTTTATGACTTGTGTGTTTTGTTTTGCTGCCTTTGTGGCGCGCTTTGCAACATGGATTTTGAAAAAGTGCTGTATAAATAAAGATTATTATTACATACTCCCTCCTCCCCACCTGTGCACAGGATGATGCCTTAGCTGTTTCTGAATATCTTGTTTTGTGCTTTGCTTTCATTTTTTATTGGATGATATATCTTTGTTCTTGCATGCTGGTTGGATTTATTTGGGGAGCATCTTTTCCCGCACATTCAGCTGTGTATCCATGCAATAAATGGACCAAAGTCCCTTAAAATGTATTCAACCTGGGGTGAAATTAATATAAAAGGGTCAATACTCCACTACAATATGGAGATTAGACACAAGTGCAATGAGCTATAGGGTTCATATATTGTAAATGCACCAGTTTCACATTAATATTCAGCACCTCACCGCTACTGACATACAGTGTGTCATGGACATGGGATTCTCCAGAGGAAATCTGTGTTCAGGAAATAAATGAGTAATGCTCTTACTCCTAAAGCAAGTGCTACTAGGGTGGAGGAAATTAGCCTCTGACTTCCCAGGGAAGTCATTCTTGTATTAGATGTAAACGTATTTAAACTTCCCTGGCCATGTAAGCACTGTCTGCAGGCCTCTGCGGAAAGACTGCTTTGTTTGCTTTCATTTTTAACTTTCACACCACAAATGCCTCATGTCTTTAACATGTCCTTTTCTCTAGAGGTCAATAAGGACATCGTGTGAAAATGCATCTCTTCAACCCTTTTCCAAAATGCAATGTCATTTTACTGGCTTCATCTAGCCGTTAAAAGCTTTAGTCATCCAGACATAGCTGTTTGTTGGATAAAAGTTCATCATGGCTTTATTTAGACATGACAGGACTGTTACAGAAAAGGAGAGCGAGACTCACATCATACAGTGAATCCACTGATATATTTTCAGCAATTTTGTCATTTGCTGTGTGTAAAGTGTTTTAATGGATTATTCTAATTGTACCCATGTAGTTAGTTAAAACCTGAAAACATAGGAGGGGAGACTGGCTCTGATTAATATTGCGGTTTTAGGGTTTGTGTTATTTAAATTGTTTTCTTTTGTGCCGCAACATGAGGGGAACAACACTTTTTTATCAAGTGATCTGATCTGAGGAGAGTCTACAACTTAAAATACAACACAAAATGAAACTTCCCCTGTCAAAACCATCTCCAGAATGATTCTGCAGCTCAATTTAATTTTCTCAACACCCAACTTTAGGTCCTGGCCCAGTCTGTGAGAGAATAATCTACAGCGTCAATGTATAATTAACTAGAAAGGTCAAAAGATCCATCTGGTTTTCAATTAGACTGTTATCTCCAGAGAATTGGTCTAGTATTTGAGTTCTATCTATAGAATGGAAGTCACTGAGGTCAGCGAAATTAATGTCTCCAATGTCTGAACCAATCCCCCGAGAGTATTCATCCTCAGTTATTCACTAGTTGGATATGACATCTTTCTCATGTTGAAGCTTCTCCAGTATTACAGCTATTTCTTTTCTGAAAATCCATCCTCTGAATTGGTTGAATTTACAGAGTATTAAACACAGGGCTCTTTTAATGCAGTTGGAAAAATGCACTGTTACTTTAGAACAGATTTCACGGACTACATTTCACCTGATACACGTCTTAGCAAATAAGACATGAACATGAAACATGAAAAGGACAAATGGACAAAAGTAGTTGTCTTAACACGTATTATTATGTCACAGATCAATAAGTGACTGTATGTGAAAACACTAATAAAAGACATGAAGATTAGATCTCAAAAAGATATTAACTATTTGACATCTGCTGAACTCCCTTCAACCGACCTCTGTCTGGCGTAAGACTTCAGGAGGTTGTGTCCAACAATTCCTGAATCTTTCCCGAGAGTGACAATCTGACATTCACAAAAACATCATGCAGTGATTGGTCAGATGTGTAGAGGTGAAAAATGAGTCAGGATTAAATTTTAAATTCTTTCTATATTCTTTTTTTTCCATTGGTTAAGTCGGGCAGACACTGTACTCTGTCCTACTAAAAAATATTCATTATAGATATTATAGCTTCTTTTGAGTACCCTGAGGTCATGCCCTCAGTATTGTATCTAAGAATTTGGGGATATTAAAAACCTGAGCAGGGGATTTATTCTACAATTACAGATGTTTTTTAAAGGCTATGTCAATATCTTTAAATGTGTCTGGTTTTTGGAAAACATTTAGTATTTCTGCACCAGAATTTTATTCTTGGCAGTGTGAAGAATTCTTTGAAAGAAGCATGTAGGAAAATAAAATTTGCACTGAATATAAGTTTAGTAGTTTAATGAAAAAATATCATATGAAAAAATATAAGAATTGACGGTCTTTCAAACATTTCACTGGGCTCTGCAGTCTCGTGGGTAGGGAAATTTGGAACTTAGAAAATCCTGGCTTGGGCCCTGTTGTAGATTTACAATATCAAGCTACCAGCAATTTCCATTCAAAAGCAGCAATATAGAGTATGACCTCTAAACAACACATCTAACCCCATCCACCAAAAAAAATTCTGCATGAGTCCAGATTTGGCAAAAGCACAACCGTGTGAAGGCTTATAACTGTGATCTAACTCGGGTGTGTGCAAAGCCTGCATGCATGGGACCTGTGAGTGTGTGTGTGTGTGTGTGCGCATGAGTGTGTATGTCATTCTCATGTTCTACGTCAGAAAGAAAAGGTGTGCCTTCGTACATTTCTCTGCCACTTTCTAAAAGTAATTAGCATGCAGCTAACTTTATAGATTTGTTACTTTTACGCATAGTGAGAGCAGCTGAGAAGATCATCGGTGTCTCTCTCCCCTCCCTCCAGGACATTTATGGAACCCGTCTCACTCGCAAAGCCCTCTGCATTGCAGGTGATCCCACACACCCGTCACACAGCCTCTTCAGTCTGCTGCCATCAGGGAGGAGACTGCGGAGTCTCCAGGCCAGGACCAGCAGACTGAAGGACAGCTTCATCCATCAGGCTGTCAGGAAGCTGAACTCGCTCCCGAACTTGAACCCCCGTCCCTCTTCTGCCCCAGGCACCACTGAACCATGAACCCCCCCCCCCAGATCCCACATCCCCAGGACCTTCCACTAACATACGATGTGATGCACCAGTCACTTTGTGTAGCATTGGTCTGCTCACTACCTCATTCACCATGGAACTGACGTCATTCTACCACCTCATCAGTCAGTTTAATTAAAATAAGCCCTTTGTCACTTTAATCAGACTGAATAAGCTATTTTTTTATGCACTTAAAATCTTTTTATCTGCACTGTTTGTTCACTGGTTTGCACTTTATCTGCCATGTGCCTTGCGCTGCTTTTAGTCAACCTTATTTTTATTTTATTTTTTTTATTATGTCTCTTTTTTTATATTCCCTTATTGTATAGTTTTAGCTTATATTTTATATTAGATCGAGATTTTAGGCTCCACTGTCAATGTTATCTGTATGCACCGGGGGTCTGAGAGTAACGCAATTTCGATTCTCTGTATGTATGTACTGTACATGTGGAAGAATTGACAATAAAGCAGACTTGACTTGACTTGACTTGACTTGACTAACAAACAAAGTTTGTATCTAAGCAAATGCATTTGAGAAGTTAATGTCTATAAATAGAAAAATCATAATTACTTCTTTAGTTTTTACTTTTGGGGAATAAAAATGCTTGATTTATTTGAGCAGGTTTGAAAAGCAGTTAGACTGAGGCAAATCCCTTGGCCTGTTTAACAGACAAATTATTTCAATATAAGCGTGTTTACTTCTCTACTCTTGGCAATCTTTTGCCTCAAATGAATAAAATCTTAGCAGGGAGCATAAATGTGGTATTTAAAGGAGAATGAATTGGAGGTAAAATCAGTGCTGTGTGTCGGTCCTTCTAGCTGCCAGTGTTTCATAATTAACTGTCAACCCATTGGCTAGTTGCACGCTTATATTGATTGTGATCGGCTTTTATCCCCATGGGTTTGCTCTAATAGCTCTTTCTGTATGTCTTTCCCTCTCTGTCTTTGTCATCCAATTGGCCTGTCTCGCCTCAACGCTGCAGGCTGATTGGTCATTTTGGCAGACAGATGTCTTTGATGTTAAAGACAGTCTTTGCAGCCGCCAGTCACTGTGTGTGTGTGTGTAATATTACAAAGTGAGACCAGGCCCAACAACAGTAATTTTAACAGACAGTGCGCCCTCATCCCTCCTCTAGCTCTACACTCGCTCTCTCACACACACACACACACACACACACACATAAACAAATCATACATACACAAAACACATCATTCAGTTTAACTCCAGGCCAATGACAGGCAGTGGCAGATGACAGCAAACTGCACACACACACACACACACACACACACTCACACTCACACATACACACAGACAGAGACACAAAGCCACATCTAAACTCAATTCTGACCTCAGTTTCACTGCACACACTGAATGACAAACGTGTATTGTTTTACCAACGGTCTCTAGATAACACACAAACACACACACAAAGGTCAATTTCGTGTCTGAATCATCCGTGAGCTTCCTAATATTGTGGAGTTAACCCCAAACGTAGTTCAACTGCCTCTGATGATTTCATTCGGCCGGCAATATAAACTGATATATGTATACGAACATTCACACAGTATAAATTTTTACCGGCTGTTTACATTCACCAGATTACGGTGCACTGAGTAAACTGATTTTGGATAATAAAGTATTACTATTACTTCCTTCTGCTAACCAAGTGTGACGCTGCCATGTGCACGTTACAGTTATTCCCCAACATTCTTTCTGACGTGATATAGCCTAAATGACAGATTCAGTTCTCTAAAATTGTATAAACCAGTACCATAAAGGCTAGAAAAGCTGCACCGGTTAAAATAGAAACGCTTTTTACGTCAAAATGTAATAACTCTCAAAAATGTATCTATATCACCCCTGTCAAAAATTTGCAATTCGTCTACTGGTCGTGGATCGAACTCTTTTCAGCACTTTATTGCAAGAATCCAGTGTTTACTTCCCTGAAAAACAAAGCATTCACGTGGTTGCTCCCTAGATAAATGTTATCTGCGTCTGTGTAACACTATGAACAGATTCACTAAATGCTCCACACTAGCCAACTAGCCAACAGTACACTCTTGCGTTTTGAGCCCCACACATGTCTCAACAAACCTGTCCTCTATTTAGCATATTTATGCATGACAATAAATAAAATGTTTGCTTAAAAAAATAAAAACATCAATGCATTTACTTTACTCTTATTCAAACCTGCAATAACTGGATTTATGGCCCACTTAGGGGCAGCGGAACAAGCTGTGAACACTTCATTGGCATATTTTTCACTTTAAGTTGATATGACCAAACAGTTGTTTGCTTACACATCCAGCAGACACAGAGCAACATTTGAACTTATTTGGAGTCATGTTTCTGGTCATCTGACGAAATCTACACAAAAACATATTTATACCCCTCAAAAATATATTAAACAACATTTAGGACCCGTTTGAAAACTAACAAATATAATACCAGAAGTATTTACCTGTGTCCTTCAAAATAAAAGTCTTTGCCTAATCCACATATATTGTAACAGGAATATACAGTATAATGCCTTGTTCATGATTCAGCGCAACAACACTCTCAATATTACATTAACATAAATCTAAACCTCAGCTAAAATTACGTAATATTATATTTGAACTCAAAAAACTTACTACTACTGGTAGGCTACTGTAATTTGCAAGTTTGCAGTTAAAAAACACAATATCAAATTAAAAGAATCTATTACCTAAATGGGTGAAAAAGTTAATATCATAATGCATGAGTCAAAGAAAAGGCTACAATGTAACAATGTGGACTAAACAATTGGTCAAGATCAAGAGGTTTTTATTTTTGTACTCCGGCAGCAGGGGAAGTATAGCCCAACCTCTCCTGATCTTATCCACTCCTGGCAGAGGCTCCAGGGTAATATGGCCAGGAGCCTCCTCCATGGTCTGTACAATGCATACCTTTACCACGGCAACGGAGTCCAGGCTTGAACCAGCTGCACAGCACAGCAGTTCTGGGGAAAGTGATGTTGCCCCAAATAACAAATGTAGCATGACTGCCCTGCTCCCTCTGCTGTTGTTCAACTATATGATCCTGAAGACCACAGGGGAAAGCCAGCAGATGTGCAGCATTACAGAGGTTATGTGTGGCATGGAGGTAGTTCAAAAGTTTTCCCTTAAAGAGATGTCATTGTTACAGTTTTTCACAATTGCTATGTCAAATTTCTGATTCGAAATTTTTCATGCATGAGTCAACGTGAACTAAACTGTGATTCACATAGAGGACATTTTTTCCTCATAGAGGGGGAAAGTTTCTGTCCACCAGCCGCATCGTAAGATGTCCCTCTTGGACGGAATGAATGCTGGATGTCTGAACGTATCTGCAAAAGATTTTCAGGGATGGATCCGACATGCAAAAAGATTCTTTCCCAGGCGGGGAAGGCAGGGTTGACTGGCACTATTGTATTTCTGTATCTGTTGCTATTCTATACAAGTATGTATAGTGAATATGTATTGCATGACTGGAATTCATTTTGTGCATTTGGAATTACTCTAGGCCAAAATGGCAACCAAAAAAAAAGGTTGAAAAAGCATATTCCAGAATTTCTGACAAATTACTGTGACGCAGCACAACCCATGCAACAGATACTTTTACAAATATAAGAGTGACACTAATTTTAATGCTACGTGTTAGTCGATTGCTATGTATAAAGTGTTGCTATTGGCAGACAAACGTTGTCAGTGCTCGGGTACACAGGTTGATCCTGACCTATGTATGCGAGTGTTTTGGTTGCTTTAGTGTACTTTGGATGTCACATAAACTGTTGTGCTGAGCTGCCTGTTGCTAAAGAGAACCGTGAGAAGAGTGAACTCCTTTAGAGAAATGTGACTTATCAATTGTAAAAAATTAAACGAAAACTGCACTCCTTTGATTTTACACATCAAAGTCAAGGTTTACTCGTAATACTCATCAACCTGTGAAAACAGTAGAATATGATATCTTCTGTGGCTCTGGGGGAGCTTTCCAAAGTCTGAAAGTATAATGATGGTGTCATCAGGGTTATCTTGGCATTGGTTTTTAAACGATTTGGATCCAAATGGGCATTTACTAGGCATGGAAGGTCTACGAAAAGATGCTATCAAGTTGCATTAAGAAAAATGTAGGATCCAGTCCTTTTGAAGCTTGATCCATAATCGGGACTAAAAGTCTTGACTATCTTGGCCTCTTGCATTGATTAATATTGTTGGTTATGGTCGTGCTCACATTTTTACTGTCTTGCTATAGTGAAAACAATACAATTCGCTTCCATGAGCTTTTCTTTTCTCAGTTTTTTCAAAAGCAGAGCAAGCACTGTTGAGCTACTTTTATCTATTTTCAAAAGAATATGAACAGAACTATTTAGCTGCACACTGACCCAGATTCCCTCATTATCATTCTCTTGACAAAGACATGGTCAACTAAAGAAGCACAGGTGTCATTACATACATACTCACGTGGCTCTTTTTATTCATCCTGAGGTTCTCGGTGGTGTGCGCATAATTTAGCTTATGTGTTTGCACCTTGAGAACTGGCAGTTATTGGAGTTCAGGCACAGGTGCTGCTGGTTAATTACAGTGAATACCAGCGTGTTCTTAATGATCACACAGTGCAACGTGCAACCTGGGTATTGCACAAAAGGTTCAACAGACCTGCAGCGTGTGTGAGAACAGGCTAAAGGTGTTCCTAGCCTTGGGGAACACATCTTTCTTTATGTAATTTGTTTTTCCTCGATTGCTTCAACCCATTTGTCCGCTCTGACACCACATTTTCCAAAACAGTTAACTAACAGGCTAAAACTGAAGCTCAATGGCCAAAATTCAAAAGTCATTTTGTTTGCAAAATGTTGTAACACTCTCAGAACATGCAACAGCAAATATTTCCAGCAAACTCAACAACTTGTGGTCAAATTGCAACCAAAGGAAACTGAGTGGAAATATAATAAATTAAGTTAAAGTTTAAATACTCAGAACTTCCCATTTAGTCCATTCGTTCCGGACGATTATTCCACAGATTCTGTTCAACGTCGCATCGAATGCTTTCCCTTGCAATGCACCGAGGGAAATACCTCCTTGCATGGCGTATCACTCCCTGGCAGTCCCCTGCACCTATTGCCAGGCAACCAGCCTCCAGGTGGGACAGCTGCTGATATGGCCGGTGATCATAGACCTTCCATCTCCAAACAGAGAAGAACTCCTCGACTGTGTGCAGAAAAGGTGAGTATGCAGGGAGGAAATGCATGATCATACGAGGCTGTACTGAAAACCATTCATTTAGAAGGCGAGAGTGGTGGAAGGCAATAGTGTCCTAAATGATGACATACAGAGTCATGCCAGGCCTCAACAGCCCTTTCTCTTCAGGTGGAACCAGTCTTTCATTCAGTGCATCAAGCAATGTGATTTATTGTGTGGGCCAATAGTTGGTATGTGACAAAGGACACCATCATTGGAGTTGGCAGCACACACGGTGAAATTGGCGCCCCTCTCACCGCAACAGTGGCCCTCCCGCGTCTCCTCACTTTACAGAGGTTGAAACCGGCTTCATCCACATAAATATATTTGTGATGTGAAGTTTCGAAGTTTGTCCTCTTGCTTGCAGCTCCACCACCACGCATGAAAACTCCTCTTCCTCGGGCCCCTCTGCCATGGCCTCTTACTCTCCTTCGCTGCCTTTGGCCTCGTTGACCCATGCTTGCAAGTAGCAACACAGAGGTGGCATCGTTTATGGATGGATGAGGACTGATTGCTGATTGAAGAGGTGCATTAGAGATTCATAATTATGAAAGTACTTTCTATCAGTTGTGAACAGATGTTTTGCTTTTGTTCAACACAGTTAATCCGATAGAGTTTGGAGTCTTTCCATGAGAACCGTGGTAACTGTTTTGACAAAGGGTGTGAAAAACGTGTGAGCCAAATGAAAAACTGTTAAGACCTTTGCAAGAGAAGACTTCTGCTGTGCTCCGAAGGTGATGGTGAAGATCAAGTGGATCCCAGTTTCATTAAGTGTGTCTTAGCAAATGAGAAAAACTGTAATATAGTGGTTGGGGATGTTCATGTTCATGCTCAGTCTCATAGCGTACATGACGGATTGATGGATGGATCCAAAGATGGTCTAATGTTGAAACTGAAGCACACTGTGCTGTTAAGAAAAAAAACAAGTAAACATGGGAAAGGATTGAAGGAGGGGAAGAAATAAGCGAGAGAAGAAAATGACGATGAATAGCTGCATAGCGCGCACGCATTTGTGTGTGTGTAAGGGCACATTACAAATACAGACACTTGTCAGATTGTGCGTGATCAAGAAAACTTGAAGGTCGTGTGTTACTTTGTGCCTGGTGTGTGAAAGAGAAAGAGAGACCGAATGAGAGTGAGAGGGAAGTGTGTGTGTGTGTGTGTGTGTGTGTGTGTGTGTGTGAGTGAGAGAGCGTGAGAGAGAGAGAGAGAGAGAGAGAGAGAGAGAGAGAGAGAGAGCTTGCAGAGCTCAAAATGTCAACATGAGGGCACAGACACTAATGCCAGCGAGATGATGCCAAGCCACAGGCTGAGCGCGCTTGTGTGTGTGAGTGTGTGTGGAAGAGGCAGAGCAGCTGTTTGAAAGGTCAGAATATCCACAGAGGGAGCGGCTACAAAGAAGGGAGCAGACGAATGGATGATGGGAGGAGGGATGGAGCTGGGCAGATAAAAAGAGGGTGGGAGAGAGGGATACTCAGATCAGTCTGTTTATGATGAGTAAGCTTTTCTTACAGTGCTTCTAATCTTCTTTTAACTCTATTACAAAACAGCTTCTCAAATTTTTCAAAGAGAAGAGCTTCTATTGTTTGTCTATTAATCCAGTTTTGTGTTTGCCATGTGCTGTACCTCCTTCATTGTTCTTTTTACTGACATTCACGATAAGGAAAAGTACAGTATTGAAAGTCATTGCTAGCTGCTAACATACAGTACCTCTAGACTCCTGATGTGATTTGTATGGATTAGATTTACACCTGACTATAAAAATGTATGCAACTAACTAATTCAAATGCAGAACTATCTGCCACCTGTTGATTAGCAAAGGCTTCCCAATTGGATGTGTTAAAGTTATTTATTAATGTTCATGTTGCCTGCATGAACACTTGTTAACGTGGCCAAACAACCATTTGGTTGATTGGATATTTGGGGTGCGTTCATGCCTGGATTTTGTCTTTTTTTATTATCTGTACACTGTTGGATTACCAAAAATGTCCTTTAAAAGGAATCGTTTGACATTTTGGGATGAGAACGTACCGCTCTGATGTCTGTGTGGTTTATTTTAAGTTACCGCTAACAGCCGATTACCTTAATTGGAGACACGGAGAAACCGCTAACTTGGCTCCGTCCATAGAGCTGTAGAGGTGCCAGTACTCAGACTAGCTGTCGTCAGTCATTATGCTAAGCTAAGCTAACCAGTCGCTGGCGGTAGCTTCATATTTTGCGCACAAATATGAGTGTGGTATCAATCGTCTCATGTATCTCTCGTCAAGAAAATGTCAAACTATTGATTTAAAATAAGCATGATGGCTTCACCTCTCATAGCCTATTTTTAACAGAACCAAAACACACACCTACCATGTTTACTCTAATTTAATCTTAGTCTTAAAATAAAATACCCCCAGTCGCTTTGCTGTCTGTCTTGGCATCCACGCTATTTGTACCTGATCTTCTTACCATGGATTTGATCGAGGTGGTCTAGACTGCAGACGTTTGTCAGCATGAAAATAAAAACTTTCCAAAAGCAGAAATTTTGGGCGATGGGGCAGAACTTCTTTCCAAGTATTGTAAGTAACTTTGTGACCCCCCTCCCGGGCTTTCTGCTAAACCACTTGAGCTTCCTCAGTCTCGCCATATTCTGGAGCTGCCAACACTCCACACCAACTCAGGTGTCGTCTGCCCCGTCTTAATCCCTCAGAGGGACGGCTTTCACAGCCACCTGTGTGTCCCTGTGGGAATCAACTGGCTCGCTACTGTCTGAAATTCAGACCCCCTCAGCATGTTCTGTAACTTATTTTCATTCGCCGCTTTGGACTAAGCTGCATGACCCACAGCCAAAACCAAATGCACCCAAATCTCAGCATTCATTTTTACTTATTATGCACAGCATGTTGTGGTGGGTAATTGTGTGTCTGTTGTTTTTGGGGATGTACAGTGTGGGTGTGCGCTTACATGCTTTGTATGTGGAGATATGTTTGTCTCAATATTAGTTGTGTGAACAGATCGACAAATTTTATTTGTCAATCGGAAAGGCATTTGTGGAGCTCAGTTCTGTACTTGTGGATTTGCATTTTACGCACATTGCCATGAATCCTTCCTGATCTCCCTGTTTTCTTACTTAATTCATTCAGCCTTCTGAGGCGGAAGTGGTTTGAAACGGGATTCCAGTCGGATTTCATAGTGCGTTTTGCATCACTCACAATGCGACACACGACGACGACGACGTCAAATCCAGAGTGTCGGAAGTGCATAAGAGCGACTCAGGGATGCTCTTAGGAAATACGTCCATGGAGCGGCTGAGCAGAATCCAAGCTGCACGCTGTCAAGCTGCAGTGCAGAACTCCTCCGCCACTGATTGTCGGAGAAATTTGAGGGTGACGTTAGGGTTTATGGGGGGAATACAATTTACGAGGGGTGCGATAGAAATTCATGGTAAATTGGTCTCGTAATTGTTGTAGCAGAGACGGCCTTCTTCCTATGTTTATGTTATGTTGGGTCAACATACAGTAAGTCAGCTGGCTGCGGTCATAGATAAGAGGAGCCTTGGGCAAATCTGTTGGACTCTGTTCTGATTAGTTTCACACACTGGTTCAGTCTTTGTCTCCAGAAGAGTCTAATTTATGATCTGTATCTCTTTTCCTATAAGTACTAAATGTATTTTGTCACATTGTTTCTCTGTCAGCAGATTTGTTTGCAATAAACATATTCATTTAACGGAAACTGGGCCCATCGAGTTAATTCATTTGAGTACATGGGCCCATCGAGTTAATTCATTTGAGTACATGTCTTCAGTATTGCACCGCGATTGTTTGGAGGGCGAAATGACAGATCGCCATAGCGTACGTAGTTGTTGATGCCTCGTTGGTGACGTCTGGACGCAAATCTGACCTGATCACTTTCAAATAAAGCGGACAGTCCGTTTTAAAGATCTGATTTGAGAAACAAACCTGATTTGCCTGCAGTCTGAACAAAGCCTTATTCTCCTGTCATTTCAGATCCTGCCACTCTCTCACGCCAGGCTGATTACCTCATTCCCTTCACCCGATATTCCGGTCCATCTCCACTACTTCTTTGTCTGATTGTCTTTTGTATTACGCTAAGCTTTCCAGCACTTATGCCCCGGTTCCTGAAACGTTCCCCGTCTGAACCTCAGCTTGATTCCCTGGCTTCCTGATTCTCTGCCTGATCCCTGCTGGATGCCTTTTTTCTGATTGATCGTCTGGTTTTGACCCTCGCTTGTTTTCTGAAATAAACCTTGTGAACTTTACTGCTACCGTGATTACATCTGTGTCGTCGTAGTGGGTTCTTAACTGTTTTGAGTCAGTGAACGTTACACACTGGAGTTTTGAGACAGTGAACGTTACGCCAGTCCGAACGAAAACACTTGTATCACTCCGAACGAAAACACTTGTATCACTCACGCTGCCTCTTGTCATACCTTACAACAGTTAACAGAGCCTAACTGAAACGGTGCAGTTCTACACTGACATTACTACATTAGTAAGAGTGCACTACTAAGAAGACGTGAAGTGCTTTGTGACTTTTACGACCTTAAAAATAAATTAAAAATACAAAAGGATGAGTTGGCTGGTCTTCACTGGCTAGATAACTAAAGAACCAGGGCTAGATAACTACCCACAACCATCCTTGTGCCTTTCATACTAAAACAAATGTGTATATGAAAGTGTGTGCTAGTTAATATACATAGAACAAATAAACACCCTACACAGTGTTACAGTAACAATAAAATCATGAATGCAAGTTACTTATTGCTG
Organism: Coreoperca whiteheadi; assembly: GCA_011952105.1. Lineage (NCBI taxonomy): Eukaryota > Metazoa > Chordata > Actinopteri > Centrarchiformes > Sinipercidae > Coreoperca > Coreoperca whiteheadi. The sequence continues at coordinate 21,824,156 of CM022480.1, forward strand.
ATTATTTATAATGTAAAAAAAAAAAAAAAAAAAAGCGCAGACTGCTTGTTATTACTTTGAAAATCCAGAAATTGCATCATCAGCAGGCGATCACGTGCAATCCGAAAATGCCAAGAGATACAAGTTGATTTTGGAAAGTTACAGATTACACCTTTACACAGATTGTCCATATCCATATTTCTAGGGCTGTTTGCATTAAACACAACAGTCTACAATATATTTTGCTTATATCATATTTTCTTGTAGTACTAAACACAGCAGTAGTGTAATATTACAGTAGTGAACTTGATTAGGTGGTTATACATATTTTGAAATTAAAATGAGGCTCTAATCTTGGTATGTCTTTTAAAAAAATAAAAAAATGTAGGCCATGGAGGAAAACAACAACTCCCTTGCTCGGGAGAACTGGGCAATTTTCAAGTGTGAATTTGTGTCAAGTGAAGCACTGAGCATGTGTATTTGTTCACCTGCCAAGGGTAAAGTGAGGAGAGACGCTGTAATTCCTCCCTGACCTCCACAGCTGAGATAAACTCCTGACAAATGCCATCCACAGTGCAGCAAAGCAGTGTGTCAGTTTACACGCGTGCATATTCAGAGTGTTCGCCTGCGTGTCCAGAGGTAGACTAATCCCCTGTGCCCTCGTGCGTGCTGCACATTAGGATAATGGCAGGTGCTCTTAATTATATTTTCCATGATTACAGGCCCATTTGTAAACCTCTGTCTTGCTCTTTAACGTATTAGAGAAATTACCTCATAAAAAGTTAATGAGTGTAATGAGATTACATGAGCAGTTCCACTGTGGTCTTCATGACATAACATGGTGCAGTACCAAAAAAAAAAACAAAACAAAAGTCGACATTTAGCAGCAGAAGCTGGTAAATATTCTAATCTGTGCAAAAGGCCCTCCTGATCCATGGTAAACCCACACAAGTGATTTTAATTATTTTGGCTGATTAGACCTCTTCTAAAGCTGCAGTCACACCAGATTTCACTCCCCATTCATTAATATGAGTAGCAGGGATGAGATGTATATATTTGACCCCGATGGTGTTTTTGTATTTGTTATTGACACAAACTGCAACAGAGGAAGGGAAATTGTAGATACATTCAACATATTGTATGTGCATACACGTATACCCACATAGAATCAGCACCCTGGGGGCCACATAAGCCCATCTGTAGCCTCATACACCCCACCAACAGAACCACCAACAGCCCCACAACCCTCCATGGACCAAAACACAAGGAGGATGAGCACAAGCCAGCAAACAGCACAGGCTTCAACTTCCCCCAAACAAACCGACCAAATACCTGGGCACGTTTTGAATTAACTGATAATATATTCACTTTTTTATCCCCATCCTTCTCCAAGGCTCAGTTATTCCCATGCCTTTAGGAATTTCAAAGTGTGCTATGTGTGCTGTGATGTTACTCATCCAGTGTGATTTAAGAAAGATTTTGAGATTAGCTAGATATAGCTGGATTCTTCAAGGTCCCAGTTATACAGCATCTGAGCAAGAATTTATACATTATCTGTGCAGAGACATCTAAGGTTGAATTATGGATCATGCTAAATACATCTTTCCATGGAATTATTCAATGATAGATATTTCTTGGATTACATTTCATATTATTTATAACATTTTGGTTACTGTTACAATGATACATTTAGCATTCCTTTGATCATGTGAAAAGAAAGCATCACTTCCCCATTCATCAGCCCCAAATGTGGTGTAGAATATGTTTCCTGTTGGCAAAAAATATTCAATATTAAGCAATTGCAGATCTCTGAGTAGTGCTGATGATAATGGCTTTTGGTTTGAAAGGCATACAGGCCACACCCCTATGACACATCACCCACCCCCAGGCACGTGACCCATAGCGCCAGCAAAACCAGCCCAACCCAGTCCACACTCACATCAATCATTTCTATTTCACTTAGATATTAATTGTAATATTAAGGCTAGTTCATATTTTGTTCTGTTTAATCAATCACCCAAGTTCACCCCTAAGTTAGGAGTGATAATATATGATCAAGAAGCATTCCCAAATATCATGGGTGATAAAAACAGAAATGTTGTTAAGTGAAGGACAAATACAGCAACTTGAAGGCACCACAAATGTAGAAAAATAAACAGAATAAACTCAAAATGTCAAGGTGTCCCTTAAGGGGAATATTATTTGATGATCATTTGAAGGTCTCATTAATCATGTGGCTATCAGCACCATTTGTTTTCAGTGAGGAATGCTAACCAATGCAAACCAATGTAGAAACTTTGATTCACACAGCGTGACAAATGCCCAGTGAAGAAATCTAGCAGAGTGAAATGCAAAATGTCAATTGTCCCTCTCAGGATAAAGCTGCTTTGGACTCATTTGATGAACCCATAACTCAAATAGTGACAGTCTGAGGAGTTGTACAGTTCCATGTAGAGCCTATCCTTTCTGGTATTTACAGTCAATTCGGTGACATTTAGGACTTTCGTTTTTCAAAAAAGTCTCGGCAAGTATGTGATGTCTCTTGTTAAACGTGTGCTGAATTTCTGAGGTTCACTTGAGCACTTTGACAAACATTCTCACTCTAGTTTTGCCCTGTGTCACGGTTAAATAACATATGAACAAATGTTATGGGAGAGGTCAAGACCATAGGCAACATTAGAAGTTCAACATTTGTCTGGGCTCAGACAGGATGAAAGGTTGGGGGTGTGAGTTGGTGTGGGAGTCCGTCATCCTCTGGAGTGGTGGGGAATGATGGTGGGCAGGGGAGCAAGGCAGACAGTTCTAACAGGGGGTAGGAACCACACTGGGGTACTCATAACTGGGACAGCTGGGCAGGGCGCAGGCTGAGGGCTCCCAGTGAGGCAACAGAATCCTATGGGCAGACACAGCTTAGGTTAGGCAGCCAGACAAACAAACAAGCAGGGAAAACTGAAAACTGAGTGTGACACAACAATACAGTGGGGAACCGCACACTGGTCTGGTTCTTAAATCCTGGCGGCGACTGCGGGAATGTGAATCAGGTGCTTGATTGTGAACCAGGAACAGGTGAGTACAGGCAGCCGGGGAACCAGAACCAGACCACGCCCACCATCTCCAGTGCGCAAGGGAAACAGAACACAGACGGACAACCACACCAAGCGCCCCACTCAAAACCCAAACATCATAACACACATTCACACTCAAGTTACACTTGGGACCAAGGTAGTTTGAACAGTTGGATTTCTTTGGGGGGGAGGATTTTATTGCCTTTTTATTTACATTTAGTCGACGCTTTTATCCAAAGCGACTTACACACTCACAGACCGGAGGCACAGCTTCAGGAGCAATTTTTGGGGTTCAGTATCTTGCTCAAGGATAATTCGACACGTGGGCTGCCGCCTTACTATTTGATAGTGTAGCAGCTGAAGATAGACAGGAAAGCAGGAGAGAGAGGGGATGACATTCGAATCCAGGCTGCTGTGGTTTTCACCATCCGATAGCTATTCGATTCAGCCAAGACACATGAAGTGTTAAGTTTCTCTATTTTTCGATACCAGATTCCCTTAAGAGAGTAACTACAGCCAGACTGCTGCTTGTGCTGCCATCTAGTGGTGGCTCCATCCTCTGCTTTTCTTATTTCAGTATTTCACTCCCCCCATCATCTGCCACTACCAAAAACTGTGAATAAGTGCCTAATTTGTTCCAAAAAAAACCCCTCCTTCCTTGTAAAGCATCCCAGCAGGTATCCCACTATTAGCAGACTCGTGGCAAAACTGTGACAAAGTAATTAGAATAAAGTCCCTAAATTGATGTTAATGTAGATGTTAAATGTTGAAGCTTTAAGTAGCCCACAGATGCTACATCTGAACTCACATCGCCTCTGATCTGCGCATCATAGTAAGCGAGTATGAATAATACATACTTTACAGGACTGCTGGGCCTCTGCAGTGTGCTTTCCCATCCCATCAAAGGCCTCTGAATGCTCAGATGACATCAGACTGACAAGTGTTACCAGGGCGTTTGACGTGTGACTCGATGTTTCATGTCAGATTTGAGACAGAGCGGTTCAAAGGTGCTGCATCAAAATGCAGCAGTCACCTCAGGTGGAAAGCTTCACGCCATTTACAGCGGCCGTAAATGCCAGTGAAATGCCACCAAACACGGGATGTTAAACGTATTTGTTTGTGTGTGTGTGTGTGTGTGTGTGTGTGTGTGTGTGTGTGTGTGTGGTTGCATGTTTGTGTAAGTGAGTGTTTACAGGCTTGTATTGAAGCATTTTTTCGATTGTCTGCTAATCTCTCTGTGTTGATTTGTTTCTCGACTGATCCATCGATAAAGACTCACTGATTGAGAAAGTTAGTCTTACGCACACACGCACACACACACACACACACAGGTTCTTCTCTAAATTGATCCCGCTGATAAAAGACAAAACAGCACAAACACCTGATTAAACTCTTGCTGCACAAACACGTACTTGTACACAGTGACACATGCACACACAATCATCTGCATCAGGGTGACATACAGCGACAATAGGTGTCCCCTGGTTGCTAGGGCAACAGACAGCTGATAATTCATATATGAAGGTTATCATCTTTCCTCTCTCGGCCTTCCCTTCATTTTTATTCTCTTTCGTCCCTATATTATTTTCTTTAATCTCCCTATTCCTCCTTTCCATTGCTTTTTATCATCTTATTTCGTCTTCTGGTCATCTATGCTTTCCTTCAACTCCTCTTCCTCTTCTTCTCCCTCCTCCCGTGTTCTCTTTTGTTGCCATCTCCTCTCTCCCTCTCTCCTCTCTCTCTTCACCTCCCCCTTTTCCTCCTCGGTGTTTTCTTTTACCTCCTTTCCTTTGCCTACCTCTAACCCTCCTTCCTTCCTGTCTTTCCCCCCTGCTCACTCATTCTTTCTTCTTCCATCTTCTCTCATTTTCTCATCCTCTTTTTCTACTCATCTTCTTTTGCCTCCTTGTTTATCCACTCTTTATCTCTCCCTTTTCTCTTCTTCTACCTCCTTCACATTCTCTCCTCCTCCTTCCTCCCCTTATGATTATCATCTTCCTCTCCCCGCTCCTTATCCTATTATTCCTCCCTTCCTCTCGGTATATCAGCAATAACCCAGTTTTGTCGTGTTTTCCCATCCCAAATATTGTCACCTTGCATTACCTCAGTTTCTACTGGGTGTCCCTGTGGTTTATTTATGTGCACTCTTCTCTATATGTGCTTGCTCGTTCCTCCTGCCACCACATGCACAAATAGCAGCGACGGGCTAGGGCATTAATATTCAGGCCCTCCAGGCATTTGGTGCTGGAGATATTTGGGAGAATATTGTTTTTTAAATGTATTTTCTATCTGTATTTATTTATTCTTTATGTGATGGGACTGAACAGAAATTCATTCACCAGTAATATTTACGCTCTGAGGCATTTCTAGGGGTTGTTTTCAGATAGTGGTGGAATATTGTGGTCTTTCTTCTTTGTTTGGGGCAGTGCTCATCTGGCATCCTGCCCTCTAGTCCTTGTATAATCAAATAACAGTAGAGATAGTAAATATAGCCTGTCTTGTAGGCAGTTGCTGCTGCTTCACTTCTAAATGGCCTTTCTAGCCTTGTGTTTATGTACACTTTATATTATACTCAACTAGTGTTTGTATTGTTTATTTCACTGGTGTGATCATGCAGTTTTGTGTGGTCCTGTAGGGTTAGAAAGATGTATCAGGCCCAAACTGGACTTTCTTTCAGACAGATATTATCCACTCAATGTCATCCACCTCTGATATGACAAAGGATCCTAATGAATATATCAGATGTCTGAGAAGACAAATGATCTAGTGTGGAGTGGGAGTGAATGACTCAAAACGTGTGGAAAACCTACAATGAAAGCTGACTCAGGATGTGATTACACACAATGCATTTTTAGCACTGTGACCTTTTCTAGTTATTTTCAATGAGTATGAGATGTTTTGTGTGCTGTTTTTGTTCCTTACGCCTATGCACCTGGTCCATAATCGGGCCTCGCTTCACAGTTTCAGAGACGCCCCACCCTGACAAGTGTTTGTGTAACCGGGTCGTCTATACAGCAACCTCTGGTTAATATAATTATACAAAATCTGTCAAAATATAGTATTTGACTAGGAAAAGTCTCTCCTCCTGTGTGTAACGTGTAACATATAATGTGTTTTTAAAATCTTAAAGCTGCTACCGTAAAAGTTCTGGTAAACTAAACTAGCACAAAGTTAACACATATGGAGTCAAAAGCTGGGACAGTGAAAGGCGGCTATTCGTTGTGAATGGGACACAGAGCTACAGAGATTTAAAATGTGCCCAGCAGCACTACAGTGGAAAGTTGACAAAAGCTCAACTTTATGCAAATGAACTCTAATGAAGTGGGAGCAACATCCAGGTGAAAGCCAATCGCACTCATTTTGATTCTCACTGGCATGGTTGTGACAGTGTGAGGCAGCAAGGAATAGGACCCAAATGCAGACAGGCAAGGTGGACGGACTAATTTCAGTGATTTATTAAAAAATAGAAGGCTTACAGCCAGGTTATTGGTCCACAGATAGGTAAGCAAGCAGGCTGGGGTCAGGTTCCAGTTCTGGCTTTAAAGGGAATACATGAGGTACATGCCTTTGATGACTCTGATGGTCTTGTAGGGAATGAATGGAACTGGGCCGGTATATGAACTGAGAACATAGGCTGTATATAAAGATGGATGAAGCGTCTCTCCTTCCTCTGACTGTACAAAAGTGAAGCCAAAATATCCAGAAACGGGAGCTGCCATCTTGCACTTTTGACATCATTTGCAACTAGAGTCTGCGCAGTAGTGATCAGGGTTGGAGGTCCCACTCATATGCCCGGCTGGCTCAATTACCGGAAATAGATAAGAACTACCTAAAATGACAGAAACCATCTTTGGGAGAAATGTATTTGGCGTGTACTTTGAGTTTTTAGTTTGGTTCATGTCCCATCCAGTAACTTGTAGGGGGCAGTATTTATTACCTATACGGCAGCCAGCCACCAGGGGACGATCAAGATGTTTTGGCTTCACTTTTGGGGAGCCGTCATGTCGTCCATCTTTATATACAGTCTATGACTGAGAGGCTGGTGAGGGAATGAGATGCAGGTGAGGAGGTGTGCGGGGAAGCCCAGGCTACTCCAGAGCAGATGAGGGAAGTTGGAACAGGTGTGTAGATGGGTGGGGCAGTCAGGTGATTGGGGGAAGGAGGGAAGGTCCGAGGGCATCTGGTGGATGGATGGAAAATGGCAATGAAGTGGTCTGGGGAATAAGGACTGTGGCTGGAGAGGAGAGACAGAGAGACAGACTGTGACACCCATAGAAACGGAAGCACAGAGTTGTTGACTATTCCGCTCCCCTTGTTGAAGAGGGCTCACTACCAGTGCAGATACTGGACTGCAATGCTGATCAGTCTTGCCTCCTCTGGCATCATTGTTGTAATAAAACAGTTTCAACAACGCATACCACATTAAAAAATACTGCAAACTAAGCTATTGTGTACTTAGGAAAAAAACTGTGCAGCAGGAAATGAACTACGTCGTTATGTGCAGTCTGGCTGCTACGTCAGAAAACATGTCATGTTTGAGCACATACTGTTATTTACATACTCTGCTCCAACTGGACACACGCAGAGCTACAGCTTCATGAGAGGCCAGAGACTTCCTACTACTTCCCTATGTGTTCACACGAGTGAAGTGAACTCGTGTTTTGCCTTGTATTTATTTAATTTGTGCATAATAATGAATATGGGCACTTTCAGTCTAACGATGTCAATATCAGTGACCCCCAAAGACTCATGCTGGTTTACACCAAAGTCACCAAATCCAAAACTAAAGCCTTCAAATGAATCCTAAAGAGGCTGAAACTCCCTTTTTCTTAATTTTTCACACTTCTAACCAAGTAAGTTCAAAGGCACAAAAGTAAATTAATCTGTACGACACTTTTCTGCCAGAATATGTTATATTTTCGACCACACCCAACATCACGGATGTCCCCGTGTACTGATATACTCTGGCGTACACTTCTACATTACTGCAGCGAGGTGAGAAGCTAGACTGGAAGTGAGCCAAAACAAGATTTTCAGCTGCTGCTGTTTGCTCTTGAAGCTTTTTTGTGGCTCCTTTTGCAACAAAACAGCTGTTCCTTTGGTTTTGCTTGGTGACTTAGGTCTACATTTTAATCTTAAAACAACCTAGCAGACACATCTGTTTTGTTAGGTACTAAACCTTCAAACAGTCAAAACATGGACAAATAATCTCTTCTTTATTGATGCTACTGTGACATACAAAGGAGAAAAACTCTAAAATCATAATAAGTTTGGCTAAGGAAGCAATGAAATTGAGAAATAGGATTCCCAGAGTTTACTGTTGTTGCCAGAGAAGCGAGACCGTTTGTATTAACTTTTTCTTTAGTAGTTTTTCATCAATTTTTCTTTTTTATTCTTTATTGTTTGACATTTATTCATTTAAGCTTGTGTGTGTGTGTGTGTGTGTGTGTGTGTGTGTGTGTGTGTGTGTGTGTGTGTGTGCTGGAGCGTGTATGATAATTCTCTTATCCTTCCACAAAATAATGGTGTTTTGCAAATGGGGTTTAGTATATGTGAAGCTGTATTCTAAAACTAGGCGTTGTGGAGAAATTAATATTTCAGAACTGATGACATTCATTGATAGGATGACTTCTACTGCTTGTTACTCGATGTTGATCATTTTGTTCTTCTGTATGTGAGGAGATTATGAAGTTTCAGAACCAGGTTTCTCCTGTGTCTAGCCCAAACTTTCTGTCCTGTCTCTGTTTTGTTATGTTTGGAAATGTCTGGTATTTTATGGCATGGTATGAAACGCACTGCCCTGTATTGTATTTGGTACGATAACAGTGTGTAACATAAAATATACCAATGTGCAAAATGAGCGTAGGGATTCCAAAGGCAGGAGGGAAGATGGAAAAAGGTTGATGTTATAGCTGTGAGAGAGGATAAAAAACAAATGAAGAAAAAACTGTTTTTAACTCTGTCTTTCCCTCGACGAATATCCAAGTTTTCCCTTTACAACAAATTTGATCAAAATCAATCATTAACTGCCGTCTCCCCATTTCACAACTGAGAGTAACCCTATTCCCACTCCGGATTATTCATCTGCCTGTACTGTAGTTATGTTAGGCATCTATTTGTCATCATCTTCTGGTGTCTGAGGAGGTCGACTTGAGGATTCCGTGTATTGCTTCTCCAGGACTTCCAGCGTGCAGCCACGTGCTCCCAGCTGTGGATGTGGTCCAGATGTTTTCTCTGAAGCTGCTGAGAAAAGTCACTGAGGACAAACTCAACATTAAACTTTCAACAGAGGAGAGAAAATACTTCGACAGTGATTCAATTTAATGTTGTTCTGTTCAGTTTCCCCCCTAGTCATATTTCATTTAAATCATTCTGTAATAATGTGACACAAACACACACACACACACACACACTGATTCATTGATTATATCATGTCTCCTGCAGTCATGTTTCAGTCACATGTTCACTCTGTAATAATGTAGCTGGCCTACTTATGGCCTGATTGAAACCTAATGAAATGTTTTAATGAGCAGTCTCTATGTGACAGCCTCTGGAGTGCGACACTCCTGTGTGTGTGTGTGTGTGTGTGTGTGTGTGTGTGTCTGTGTGTCTGTGTAACTGTCAATGTGCTTGTTTGAGCATGGTGCAAGAATTGTAGTTATTTGTGCAGCTGAGAGCAAAGTGCACGGATGTGAGTGCATGTATGCAAGGGATTCTGGGCGGTGCCAGGAGAACACGGCACACCCAAGACAGGATTAGCTCAACGTGACGTGAACAACCCCAGAATAATAAAAATAGCATTTTTTAATTTTAATCTGCTACCTTCTATCAACTCCCTTCTCTCCCGACTCCTCTGCTTTGCATGCAACTCCAGTCTTCAATGTTTCCTCTCTCCCTCCTCTCCCCTCCCCTCCCCTTCCCTCCCCTCCTCTCTTCTGTCCTGCTTCCCTGCATGTAATTTTAGCTTTTTAAAATGTTTTCTCTGTCTCCTCTTCCCCATGGAGAGCAGGAGCACATAAGTAAAGAAGCTCTTATCCTCGCGCCGACGAGTAGATAAGAATAGGAATTACAGAGGCATTCACTGGAGAGAGAGAGCGATGGAGGGCAAGAGTAGAAAGAGAGGGATTGAGTGATCCAGACAGAGAAGAGGAGGGAGGGTGAGAGAAGGTGAGATAGAAAAAGGAGGAAAAGACGGGGGGGGAGGCAAAAGGAGAGGAGGAACACAGAGCTGCACACAAAGAAAGGGACATGCAAGCTGTGCTACGCCGCTTTGGGCTCGCTTGTGAATCCAGCTTGAAGTTTATAGAAGCGTGACTGATAACAGGGAACTTCTTAGACGGTTCATCCGAGGACGGGGCCAATCCTTTCTCTCTCAGGGCCTATCTAAGCACAGAATATACAGGATCTGATGAGACGTTCCCCCATGCAATAACAAGAAAATGTCATAGACAGAAATAAAAACAAGGCCAATCTTCACCAAGGTCCCTGTAGCCTCTAGTGATATGGATGTGTAATGTAATGACTGCATTTTAAAATGTGTCTATAAATGGGTGGAAAATGTAAATTAACTCAATTCAATTCAAGTTAATTCAATATATTTATTGTTCCCAAAAGGAGATTTGGTTTTGGCAGAGAGGCAGTGATTTGGTTGTGCTCCACATCTGATGGCAGCTCCTACACTAGCAGCTCCCCCTTCTGCAACATGTGATACTGTTAGTAAGCTTTAATGCAAACAAAAGTATTTTAAAAGAGATCAGTATTGTGCTTACTTCTACTAACCAATGCGAACAAAAAGGAGCAAAGGAAGACTGTCATCCACTTTTTAAATGTCTTTTGGCTCAATGATGAAGTTTGTTTAACTGTCCGCTACTGTTGATGTGGTTCATTTAAGTCTGTGTGATTCAACTTACAAGAAATGCAGTAATGTAGGTTTACTGGCTCATGGCCGCCCTTTCTGAAATGCTAAATTGGTCATATAACATGGAATAGGGCACTCGGAGAGCAAGCTAGCTAGCCTTTGTGCTATAATACATTGTTAATCTTTTATAGTGTGCTGGGGCTCAGCTGACCGTGGCAAGCCAACTGTATGACTGACCAATATATATACTCTGTTCCTATCCAGACAATGAATGGCAGCACAGAAAGTTGCAAAAGTTGAGCCACATTCAACTTTTTTCTTGCATGTCTTTTGCTGGAGCCCTCTGTGATGGTGCCCATGCTGCATCAAGGCAGTGGCCTCACTGAAATTACTGCATCAAGGCAGTGGCCTCATTTTCACACAGCGCAAACGTCAAGTCAGTTTTATTTATATAGCCCAATGTCATAAGTAACAAATGTGTGCCCTCTATTCTTAGACCCTCAGTTTGGAGAAGGAAAAAATAGAGGAAGAGAGCAAGAGAGGAGGGATCCCTCTTCCAGGACGGAGAGATATGCAATAAATGTCACATGTACAGAATAGGCCAAAATAGCAAAATTACAATATGAAAAAAATATATATCTATTGTATACTGTATATATATATATATATA
>CM022480.1:21838207-21850126 GCA_011952105.1 Coreoperca whiteheadi
GGATGGTAGAAGTGAGGAGGAGGCTGTTGGTGGGGGATTGGGGGGGGGTTGGGGGCGGGGGGGGCGGGGGTGGTTGTTCAACTCATGCTGGCTTTGGCTTTATTTTTCACAGCAATAAAACTAAAGTAGTGTTCTATGCCGAGTGCTTCAATATTGTGTCAGGTATTTTATCGTCTCTCTCCATTTCTCCACTGTCCATATCGCTGTTGCTGATGCTCAGGACAATAGAGAATATTAGAGGCAATATCAAACTTCTCTAAAGAAGACGACTCTCCGTAGAAGCATTAAGCACCGCGGATGCCACAACAACTGTACTATGAAAGAGATTGTGCACAATAAAAAAGGTTTTCTGGTGTGTGTTGCATGTTAAGAGTCTGAACTGGATCAGCTAAGTGTCCCACCCGACATCCCACATTTTAAAACCACATGTTCCTCAGCTGTGAGCGTGTGTAGTTCAAGCCATTTAGTGTGTGCTTTCATACACTACAACCTGGGATTGATAATGTCATGCTGTGATCATCGAGGTACAGGGCTGTGTGTGTAAGTGTGTGCATTCATGTAGCTCTTGTAGCTCTGGCATTTGGTATCTGTATGTATTAATGCACAAGAATACACGCATTCTCTCGTATTACTTTCTATACTGTAGGTTAATTGTATTTGTTGCCTGCCTGGTCTTTAATTGCGAATAAATGAAAATGGGCATAATGAACTGATTTGATAGCCCAAGAAAAATACGCATCCTACATAAACACACACACACACAGACAACCATGTATGTGCCTGTATTTCCACACATCAAATCCTTTACAAACTTTAGGAGGTCGGTTAGTCTAATTATGTTTGCATGTCTGCATGAAAAATGACTGTGATTCATCAGTTGCTTGGGCGCAAGTACTATACAGCTTATGTATGCATAGGTGCATGAGGTGTGTGTATAAAAGGCTTCTTTTCAAACCTGCCCCTTCCTTTATAATGATTGGCTGAGCCTTAAACCTTTCCACACACAGTATGTGTCTCTTGTTGTGTGGACATGAATGTTGAAGGAGACATGATGAAAAGCCAAACTACAGTAAGGCTGCGAGCAGGCCAACGCGAGAGGTTTCTGTGTTTCTTTTTTTCTCCATGCTTATCTCTCTGGTTTGAAGCGGGCTCGTTCTGAGAAAGGCGTTGTGCCGGACGTCCATGCTCCAATCAGGATTTTGCAACATTTGAATCAGTATCTGATGCGACGTCAGTGGATGACACACCCATACAGTCCTGATGAAGCACATTAACTGAGTTTTGAGTGTTACCTCTTCGGAAATAATAACCCTAACTAACCCTAACCCAATACCTAAGGTTGTGGCTTATTTAGTCAGAAATATAAAATGTTATAGAGAAATACTGGAACAATTCATACTTTTACACTGTTTGCCCTTATTTTTATCAATAGTGCCACGCACAGTAAAATATGGTCACCAACAAAAGAATTTGGCCACAGTGATGACTCAAAAGTTGAGAGTGAGACCTGTTTACACAGCGGAAGTTAGTTAACACTCATGTTGTGCAAATGCTATTCTCCAATGATGACTGAACCACTTCACCACCTCCCTCCCACCACACATGAAATCTTGACTAGTGATGCTGCACTGCATGATTTCTGAGCACCAAAAAGACTTTAGAGAATAATATTTCAGTGCCAACATGCAAAATTTCATGGTGCGCGTGTGTGTGTGGGAGTGTGTACAAATCCTTATGTGTGTAGTGTAGAATAGAAAGCCAACAGAATTAGAGCGATATAGCCTACATTCGCATGCAGTAAGAGGAGAGACGTAATCAAATTAATTTATGTCTGATTACATGACATTTGCTGTGTCACGTTTTATTTATGGAGGCCAGATTTACATTTACACATATGCACACATAGTGGGTTGCATTACATATTTATATGTCTTTTTGTGTACAGTCATTTACTTTCTGTTCTTTTGAATATAGTGTGTTCAGTGTGAGTAAGCAAATTAGGTAAGCTGGGCAAATTTGACAACTGTTTTAGTTAATTATGTAAAAATCCAGATTTTATTCATGAATTACTCAGGTTACAAAAATATAGTACAATGTATTAAACAACTTCAGCTTCACCGGATTGGAAAAAGGGTTACTGCTGAACCTCGGGTGTGAATTGAATATCACAGGTGTGGTATCTAATCATGTTTGATACTGAGTTTTACATTCTCCTGTTGTAACTGGTTGCTGGAACCTAAAAAGTCACATGGGGGAATGTTTTCCGAGCTGATATTGCATCTAAGATGATAGTATCTAATTGTAATCATTTTCTACATTTCTTTGGTGGCAAATAATGTTGTGAGATGCCTGGACTTTGCCCCTGTGGTGAAAATCGATGAAATATACTTGGTCAAAGTGTTCACGGCTGTCGCTTGGAAGATGGAGAACCAGAAGAGTGGTGGGAGGTGGAACAGACACACAGAACGTGGAAGAAAGTCTGAGGCGAGGTTTGAGTTTGTGTCTCTCGGGTCTGTTTCCTGTCTCCCTGCTGCCCACTTCCTGTCTGTCCATCACGGCGTAGCTGGGATTGTGTATGACACATGGCCTCCACGTAGGTCACATTTACTGAGTCTTTTGCGCTTCGTTTCTGACACATTCTGCGCCTGGAGGCATGGCATGCGTGTTATCTATCAAACAGGCAATCCGGCCTGGATCAGCACTTGCCATCTGCATGTCCCTTGTGTATCATCACTGAAGTGCGCTTTTCTCTTTTTTCCTAAAGAATTCAAAGGAGCATTGCATCGATAATGTGCACATATTTTGTGAGTGTGATTCATTATGTTGAATTTGCCGGTGTGCTCATGATTGGTGTGATCCCTTTTTGCATTACATTTCACCCCCTCTGGTACGAGCATCTGCTGGACCAGTTGCTCCATCTTGCCTGCTCCTCCTGCCGTGGTGGTCCTCTGCCAGTTGTGGTGGCCTGGGTTATTTAATTTCCTCAGAGACTGGTTAATGACTTCAGTGTTCCCCCTAGAATTTGTTTCAGAAGCGGTGCTGTTGTGCGTGCCATATGTCCTTGATCATGTGCCGCTGGCCTGTATTCACCCACATCGGAATAGCTTAAAATTTCACCGTTTTCCCTAGGTTTGTGAAAGAATTAGGTGCGGTGGGAGGGGGTAATTTACAGCTTTTGAAATGTATCTGTAGAAGTTAATATAAAGCAATAGGCAACATATAAGAACCAGCACGATGTATTCACTCCCTTCTGTGTAATTACAAAGCATTTGTACATTAAAATCCAAACGAAACTTCTCATTAACTTAAAAGGTGACTAGTTTGCTTTACTAACCTCAGCTCCTCCATGGTCACCATCCTCCTTTCTTTTCCTAACCAACCAGTTGTTCAGACTCATCTGAAAAACCACTGGACAAGTACGTGTTCCAAAAAAATGCCATTTTCATGCAACAGAGTGCTGCCTGGATGATGATGATTTTGTGGGCCAACCTGGAAGCTAGCATAGCCCTGGTTCCCGCGACAAAAAGCCAATGGGATTTTTTCCATTGGATTTGAATTATTACTGGATTTTGATTTTGAACTTCTGTGGCAAGCAAAAATGTATGATACTTACTCGTTTGTTCAGCAAGATAATCTGAACACTACTTTTAGGATTTTTTTAAGCATAAATGCTATCGCCAGAAGTGAAAAAGCTAACGTTAGGCTATAAACGAACTACACCACGGGTCCCACGACTCTGCCACCACTAAGCTTCCAACTTGTAACTTTATTTGGCGTGATGACATTTAATGTCCCTGACAATCTCTGTAGTCTCATGTAGCTACTTGTTAGAAACCGCCTGTTTCAAGACCCGTAAGAGCTTCCCAATTCACGAGTAGGGTATACTGACGTAGTTTATGTGGTAGAACAAAACGTGAAAATCTCTTAAGCTTGTGTTGACCACAGACCTCAGGCATCTAACCAAAACGCATTATTAAAAGCCATTGACTTCGAGACGAGGGAACCACAAGTAATTTCCGGGTTTTGGGACTCATACCTGCAGCACTCTATAGAGAATGTACATGCATGATAATGTAAATTTTTTACATGTTGTATATGTATGTCATTTTTGTTAAAATGCTAATAATATCCTATATAACATATAACATCTGAGCCTGATCAATTAAAGGAGTCTTTTCTATACATAAATGAGTCATTGCTGCTGTACCGCTTTGTCAAATTAAGCTCCAAAGTTGAGTAGCTTGAATGAATGTATGTTGTTGTTGTGTCCCTGTTGTTCTTACTCTTTGATCCCTGTCCTTTACTGAACACACCTATGGAACACCACACAACCACGGGAAGAAAAATCACCTTGCCATCTTGAGCAGTAAAGGCTTGTTTTATTATTAAGACGAAAGGTCTGCTATTTCAGAGCCGGTGCTCAGAAGGACAGTAGCGTTGGGCTGTAATGGACTTCGGAGCTAAAGTGCTTTGACTAAGTGCTCCATCTGCCTCACTGTATCTAACACAGGTATTACTGTGTTTCCCAATATAGAGCAATAGAACAAACTAACGTTGGCATAGCTCTCAAACTCTCATCTTTCCCTCCATACAGAAACTAATGCATCTGCTGATGAAGACAGTGGAAAGGCAACTGTTTCAAATGTGCTCCAACTGCAGATCAATCTACCTACAAAATACAGAAATATTCATCCACACATAAATATTGGTGACTTGTTATATAGCAGTGGAATATTAACAAGTGCTGTTTGGAGGCATAATTCAGTCTGGTAGTCTGATTTATTTCTGAGAGGAGAGGGGAAATGCACTGCATTCAAAAAGCCTATTTAAAACTGGATTTGAAAGGAAATGAAAAGGTAAGCAGTCATTTGAGATTCAGCTTGTCAGCCCCTTAACATTGCTCTTGTGTGTTCTTAAAGCTCAGGTTTTGTCAAACTCGAAAATACTGAATGTAATTACAATTGCAAGTTCCAATCCACAAGATTTCAGCGTCAGCCTTGGACGAAACAAAAGGAAAATAAACAAACAAAATGATACCTTGAACTGAAAGTTTACATGGTGTATTGTGTTTGGGGAAAATGTTGGGACCTTGTAAAATTCAACCATACTTTCATGCAGGCTCTACCCACAACCCTTGAAAGCTTAAGTATTTTCTTCAAGTGGTTTTGTTAAAGCATTATCAGCTACTGTGAGAATGTTTCAGTTTTTGACCATGAGTGTAGGCTCATTCCACAAAAAGTAATTTGTAAGTTATTTCTCTATCTGGCAGTAGTGATTCATCTCACAGCACATTACATTTTTCCATTTCACCACCAATTGACAGTTAGGAAAGTCTCTGGCTGTATAGAACCTGCCTCCTTTGCCAGGCTTGACAGGCCAACTATGAAGCTGACCTGTCTGTATGTGTTATGATGAGTATTTAAATGTGATAGATTAGCGTGCGTGTTTAGGAAGAGATTCAGAGAGGGTCAGTACGGACGTCACACATGGGGAGACGGGTTTGAATCATACAGTAATAGGCGGACATTTTGACTTGTTATAACAGGAAAAGCACAGGTGGAATTAATAAAATTAATTCATGTTTTAAAATGCACCAGTTCTTTTCCTGCCATGAGATGTCAAAATGTCTGTCGCTAAAAGGGTCTATTAGCCACTGGTGGTATACACCTGGGAGACACCGGTGGAGCAATGGTGAAACTTTTACTATTTCTAAAAATAAATGAAAATAAAATCTGACCCGCCTACATCAGAGTCTAGTCCTTCGACCACGGGTGAGTAAAAACCTGTCTCCCCCAGGCCAAGAAACAGAACACACTCATGACGACAAACAGGAACATCATCAAGTCAAAACTACGACAAGCAGTGCCAGGCTCTCAGTTTGCATGCAATGCATAAAATACGCAATACTTAGTAAACCTAATATCCATGGCCCTAGTACCTAGGGCAGGGGTGTCAAACATACGGCCCGCGGGCCGGAACCGGCCCCCAAGGAGGTTCGTTCAGGCCCGCAGGATAATTTGAAAGTGGAAAAAATGCATAAAAGACATGGAATTAATATTTTTAATTCGCTGCAATTCATTGATTATCCGCTAAGGGGCGCACTCTTTCCATCAGAGTAGAAGACAAGCCGCATCACTGAGACAGACTGAAAACAGCAGACGGTATCAATGCGCCATCTGCTGCTTGTTACGACGTTGTTAATACCTTGGTCTCTATTTCTCCGCTACACCCTCATTAGCCAAAATGTCGTTATCCAAACGGAGAAAAGTAGATAAGGAGTGTAGAATTTTCAAAGAAAAATGGACCACGTCCTATTTATTTACAGAGATGCACGGAAAACCTTCGTGCTTGGTGTATCACTCTCCTTAGTTTGTAAGGTGTGCAGGGATTACATTTAGATTTTATATGCGTATGTGTAAGTGGTTTAAAAATTCCTTTCTTTAAAAGTCTCATTTAATCTTAAAGTGCATTACTATATTTTTCAGTACCAATTAAAGTTTTGTGCCTTTGTACAATCAGTGGGATCTGTTGCAATGCATATTTGTGAATGATAAAAGTAAATTGCACATTTGTCTAAGGAAATATGAGGTGTTTTATGAAATGTTTTGTAAAAGGATAGTTTATTAAATTTCAATTATTTCCTAATGTTCTTGTGCTTCTATACACCAAAACAAAGGAAAGACATGATATTTTAATTATTTATAGCAGAGTATGGTATAATTTTAATGGTCCGGCCCACTTGACATCTCCCTAGGCCGTATGTGGCCCACGATGCGAAATGAGTTTGACACCCCTGACCTAGGGGTTCCTGGGAGACCAGATTCAGGAAAAAAAAAATCCCTACCATTTTCTTCACATTGAAATAATCAGAAAAGCCAAGTTCCATGGTATGTGACTGACCAGGTAAACAACAGCAGCGCTCCAGTCATTGTTTGTCGGTATTAAGTACACGCAGCTTTAAATATAAACAGTATGATGTCACCTAATCTTTACAAACACAAATCAGAGATGAGTTTGTTGTATAGTTACTGGATAAATTCCCATTACTGCCATTAAAGCCAACACAAATCTGATAGCGACTGCACACACAGCCCTCTTTCTTTCTTTAGACAGTGTTATCAACACATGGGGCAGGGGGGTTTGGGGGGTTTAGCCACTGAAGGCCTTCACATTTCAGTGTTTGAGTGTGGAGGAAAATGAGGAAGAGAGAGAGAGTGTGTGTGTGTGCGTGAGGAAAAGTAAAAGAGAGGCTGAGTGTGTCTTTGTGTGTGAGAAGGAGAACGGGAGAGAGGGTGAAGTCATTAATTCCTGGCATTGAGGAAGTGAAGCTCGGCCAGTGTGAGGAGAGAGAGTGACACGAGCACAAATGGTTTTGTGCAGATCAACAGTGCCCCCTGTGTCTAAATTGTAGAATTGTATGCACATATACTGCTGTCCGTCCATACACAGTATATGTATATTTTAGGATCTATCTATCTATCTATCTATCTATCTATCTATCTATCTATCTATCTATCTATCTATCTATCTATCTATCTATCTATCTATCTATCTATCTATCTATCTATCTATCTATCAGGTGCGTTTCTAGTTGACATTCTGTCTGCTAATGAAGCCATCCTTATCCCGTTTTAATAGCACTCAGCAAACCCAAAAGACATGTACAGGGAGTGAAGGGAAAGAACAAAAGTAGAGGGAGACGAGTTTCATCACCACACTGATGAAGACATCAGTCCGTCCTCTGAGGGGAGTTGGATTTTACATTTGAACCACAACAGCGGCGGCAGCGGCGGCGGCAGCAGCCAAGAGAGACAGACAGGGTTGAGGGGAAGGCAGCGAGTGGTTTACATTGTTAAAGATGCTATGCACAGCGGATGTACATGGATAAATCATAGCCATATTCCTTTGCAACCATTTTGTCTGAGTGTCTGAAACTAATAATGACTTTGTGTGCTTTGTGTACCACTGCACATATTGTGGCGGTACACATTTTGGCTGATGATTTACACACCAAAACCACCTGTGCACAACAGAGACACATGGTACCGATTCAATCCTCATTTTGACCAATATGGATTTGTAAGGATTCATATCAGCCCATATATTTATATGGCATTTACATTACATGGTAGATACTGATATTCTGACTATATTGCACGGCTGTTCCATGGCAGGCCCCTCACCTGGCACCAATTTGTCAAGACCTGCCAGTACCTTCCACTCCACACAACACAGCCCCCAGGGTTAAATGAACACACAATCCCTACTCCACAATAAGATGGTTATTCTAGGAAGCGCGCCAGTTGAGGTAGTTCGTGCCCTGGACGCCTCCCTGTGAAGCTAGAGATCAACAGGCTATAACTTTTAATACCACTAGAACTTCTGCTACAGTGACTCGTATTGTGCAGCCAGTGGTTGTCAGATATCTGATTATTAATAATACACCAATATCAGCATCACATCGGCAGACAGTTCAGATGAGACATTCCTAACAAGAAGTTAAAATGCTGAAAATGTACCTCTCATCTTTACGCCAATACCGACTGTCCTCTCTAAGTTGGAAAGGCGGAAGAAGGGTGGTGTTGTTACACCACCACCAAACCTGTTGAGGTGTGTTCAGAAAGGACCCAAAGTGATTTTTAGAGGACGGTGTGCTTTGGATAAAAGCCCTATATACTGTATAAATGTAGCCATTTACCAATATGTGTGTACTGCAGGCACATTTTATCATCTGATGCAAACAGTATTCAGCTACATCACATTAAGACACAATGTGGAAATAGTGCATATTAATTGGTATGAACAGAGCAAAAAAATCACAATGCACGGCTGTGACTGCAGTACACACACACACACACACACACAGAGATATATATATATGAGTCTCTGAGACGCTCAGATGAAATGGCACCATTAAATATTCATGTGATTGGCTTCACTCCTCTGAGGAATTCAAATTTAATAGTACGTTGGCCTCCTTGTGGGTGTGAGCTTGAATATATGTGTGTGAGAGACACTAAAGTGAATTGAGCTTGTTTAGCAGTTAATCTATGACTGATAGCACATACTGTAAGTCTCCATTCTGTGTAATTCTCTCACTCTCTCTCTCTTACACACACATACTGTATTCATGGCATTCTTGTATATGGACTAAATTCATTACCAAAGCCCTAATCCTTCACCTCCATCCAACACCAACTCCTTCCTTCTAAATTTATCCTTATCCCCAAACCCGTGGCTTTGTTCAATGCAGAGGTCAGTCCATAGTTAAATGCATAAGTGGAGTGAGTCGTGTGAATATTTTATAGTTCCATTTCTATGGATAACTGCCTCTGAGTCACTCTTCATTCAGTGTTCAGTTTGAGTGTGTGTGTGTGTGTGCGTGTGTGTGTGTGTGTGTGTGTGTGTGTGTGTGTGTGTGTGTGTGTGACGGTTCAGCCAGCCCGTCTTACAAACAGACCCAGTGATTTCTTAATGAGAGACTATTGAGCGGAGGCAGAAACTGTTGTGACCTTTACAAGTGAGAAAGTGTGAGGTGGAGATAGAGGAGAGAGCAATTAATGCACAAGTTTTCATGTAGTGAAATAAGTCCCTCGGGAGTACAGCGCAGTAAACCAGACCTTGTGGGCTGAATGAAGTTTCAGAAATTCTGATCCTAATGCGTCTGAATGAGATG
This sequence comes from Coreoperca whiteheadi, assembly GCA_011952105.1. Lineage (NCBI taxonomy): Eukaryota > Metazoa > Chordata > Actinopteri > Centrarchiformes > Sinipercidae > Coreoperca > Coreoperca whiteheadi. The sequence goes on from CM022480.1 coordinate 21,847,884, forward strand.
TTTTTATGTTCTTGTCCAATGAAATCTAAACATGTATTCAACAGAGTACATCAGTCAGTCAGTCAGTCATTTTCTACCGCTTGTTCCCGTTGGGGGTCGCGGGTGACTGGAGCCTATCCCAGTGGCTTTGGGCCTTAGGCGGGGTACACCCTGGACAGTGGCCAACTCGTCGCAGGGCTGACACAGAGACAGACAACCATTCACTCTCACATTCATCCACTAGGGGCAATTTTATTAGAGTTATCAACTAACCTACACATGCATGTCTTTGGACGGTGGGAGGAAGCCGGAGAACCCGGAGAGAACCCACGGTAACACGGGGAGGACATGCAGACTCCACCCGAGTACATCATTCAGATGTAAATAGAGGTAAAAAAAAAAAAAAATGAAAGAGAAATTTAACAACAGCTGAAAATATTGTCTTTGCTGACTTCCAGTGGTTTGACGTCTCACTTTGCTGCAGTGACGTAGAAGTGTACTCCAGGGTGTGTCAGTACACCATGACTTCATTGCTGAGTGTTGTGAAAACGAGATTTTTAATCTCAATGAGTTATATCCTGGTTAAATAAAGGGTTAAATTAAAAAATAAATAAAAAAATGTGACAGGTGCAACAAAGCATATTTGCTGGGTGTGGTTAGAGATGAAACAGACTTTAAACGTTCATCCAGAGAGGGCAGTGAAACACAGCTTTTCAGCCAGCTACCAAGTTACACTTGAAGCTTAATGGCTTGTCTTTGTACCCTGCCCTTTTTCTTTCATAAAAAACTTTACTGAAATTGATTTAAGCTTCAATTGTGCTGTGTCCAATAATTACAGACCACTTACGATTTCTGAAATCAATATTCCTGAAAACACAAGAAAATGCAGAAAACATCTTCACCAACTTGACAACACACATGCAGCATTTAGGGGGAAAAAACAGTACAATGAAATGAAACACAAGCAAACTGAGTCGACCTCCCGTCAGTGGTGTTGAATAATCTAACTTTATTTTAATGTTCTGATTGCGTGATTCAGATATTATTGCCGATACTTGCTATACACCAAGCATTATGGCGTGTCTACACAGGAGGCCTTTCAGCCGTGTTTTTCAGTATCCCATCATGCGCCCCGCTGACGGAGCAGATAGCTTCATTCAACACAGCTGTCAGTGTCTACACCGGCTCGTGTAATGGCTCTGGCGCTATATGTGCGTAAACGCAACTCAAAGCATATTTTTACACTTCAAGTCTGCAGGGGAAAAAAGTAAACTATGAAACTCAGATACCTAGTTGTTGAAGGCCAGTCCTTACAAAAACTTTAGCTAGATTCCCTCTGAGTTGTCCTGGTCTCTCAGTTCAAATAGACTTCTGAGTATTTCATTTGTCATACTCAGAACAACCCACAAGTTACTATTTTTACTTGTCTGACATTAAAGTACTGAAAATCACGTCACTGCAAGGGGTGAAAATTGATTAAGTGCTTAATTGTTATAAATCAGTAATCCACATAACGAACTATTATAGAACACAATGATAGGCTTTTATATAATGCAGGGTAATTAACACGTTTCAAGGTTTTCCTGAGGCAGCATTATGCTTGAAATGGGTTGGTTTTACTCAAGTATTGCTGTGTTCCAATTATATGCACCCTACTGATTTGCACACACCAGGCAATTAATACATTTTCACTCCTTGCTCTGAAGTGGTTTCAAACCTTTTAGTTTTAGTCGAATTTATGACCTAACAGTACCATATTATATGAATATTTCATGCAACTTCTTTGCCCCTAAATATCATATCACAGCAACCTAAAAGAAGCATGTAGGGTCCTTTTGTAGGCAATGACATGTTTTTGCTAAAGTAAGGTATACATTTTACATTATTCTGCTGTTTCACAACAGGCCCACATAATGCCTATTACATATAATGAAAAAGAATCTTAACAGCTTGGGCTTCACACTTCTACAAAATGTCAGTCCATAACTACTAAACACTATAGTGGGTTTTAAGAAATACAGTATGTAGAAACAAGACTGAGCACAGCCATGCTGTACAGTAGATCTGTAGTTAGGCACAGCAGTGCTTTCAGCTAAATGCTAAGTTAGCATGCCAGCATGCTCACAATGACAATTTTAACATGCTGATTTTTAACTGGTGTATTGTTTACCATGTTAACCATCTTAGTTTAGTGTGTTTGCATGCAACATTTGCTAATTAGCACTAAACTCAAAGTACAGTTGAGACTAAAGGGACTGTGTGTT
>CM022480.1:21850315-21861405 GCA_011952105.1 Coreoperca whiteheadi
TAATTACAGACCACTTACGATTTCTGAAATCAATATTCCTGAAAACACAAGAAAATGCAGAAAACATCTTCACCAACTTGACAACACACATGCAGCATTTAGGGGGAAAAAACAGTACAATGAAATGAAACACAAGCAAACTGAGTCGACCTCCCGTCAGTGGTGTTGAATAATCTAACTTTATTTTAATGTTCTGATTGCGTGATTCAGATATTATTGCCGATACTTGCTATACACCAAGCATTATGGCGTGTCTACACAGGAGGCCTTTCAGCCGTGTTTTTCAGTATCCCATCTTGCGCCCCGCTGACGGAGCAGATAGCTTCATTCAACACAGCTGTCAGTGTCTACACCGGCTCGTGTAATGGCTCTGGCGCTATATGTGCGTAAACGCAACCCAAAGCATATTTTTACACTTCAAGTCTATTTTCTTCTATTTTACATGCATAAAGCGTAACCACAATCTGGCTACAGTCCGGAATTCAGACAGTTTTTGGTCCAAACTGAATTGTATTGTTCAGTGTCAACTGAACAGAAATTCACGTCCAAACCCCATTGCCAACATACGGACACACTGTTCTTCTCTGAGCATTGTTTTTAGACAGTTTAGTCCTTCAAGTAAAACCTGTAGAGACGTGAGTGATTTTTTTGACGACTGCAAACAGCTTGTTGGGTTAGTTTGTGAAACTGCTGCTGCTGAAACAAACTCATATCTGCAGGGGAAAAAAGTAAACTATGAAACTCAGATACCTAGTTGTTGAAGGCCAGTCCTTACAAAAACTTTAGCTAGATTCCCTCTGAGTTGTCCTGGTCTCTCAGTTCAAATAGACTTCTGAGTATTTAATTTGTCATACTCAGAACAACCCACAAGTTACTATTTTTACTTGTCTGACATTAAAGTACTGAAAATCACGTCACTGCAAGGGGTGAAAATTGATTAAGTGCTTAATTGTTATAAATCAGTAATCCACATAACGAACTATTATAGAACACAATGATAGGCTTTTATATAATGCAGGGTAATTAACACGTTTCAAGGTTTTCCTGAGGCAGCATTATGCTTGAAATGGGTTGGTTTTACTCAAGTATTGCTGTGTTCCAATTATATGCACCCTACTGATTTGCACACACCAGGCAATTAATACATTTTCACTCCTTGCTCTGAAGTGGTTTCAAACCTTTTAGTTTTAGTCGAATTTATGACCTAACAGTACCATATTATATGAATATTTCATGCAACTTCTTTGCCCCTAAATATCATATCACAGCAACCTAAAAGAAGCATGTAGGGTCCTTTTGTAGGCAATGACATGTTTTTGCTAAAGTAAGGTATACATTTTACATTATTCTGCTGTTTCACAACAGGCCCACATAATGCCTATTACATATAATGAAAAAGAATCTTAACAGCTTGGGCTTCACACTTCTACAAAATGTCAGTCCATAACTACTAAACACTATAGTGGGTTTTAAGAAATACAGTATGTAGAAACAAGACTGAGCACAGCCATGCTGTACAGTAGATCTGTAGTTAGGCACAGCAGTGCTTTCAGCTAAATGCTAAGTTAGCATGCCAGCATGCTCACAATGACAATTTTAACATGCTGATTTTTAACTGGTGTATTGTTTACCATGTTAACCATCTTAGTTTAGTGTGTTTGCATGCAACATTTGCTAATTAGCACTAAACTCAAAGTACAGTTGAGACTAAAGGGACTGTGATTAGTTACCAAAGTATTGAATACATTTCACATTTGACCTGATGGCACGAGATAAAAGGTTAAGGGATCACCAAAGTTATTGCTATTTCATCCTGTCGGGAACATGAATGTGTGTACCAAATTTCATGGCAATCCATCCAATAGTGGCCCTAGAGGAAAAGTCTTTGGATCTATGTGATCTACTGGTAAATAGAAATTGCATGCTAATAGTTGCTAACTAGCACTAAACACATTGTTGGTGGGAATGTCATCAAGTGGTGGATCAACCAACAGACAGGCAGACGACTGACCAGCATTCCCATCCCTAGAACCACACAACATGGTTAAAAATGATAAAGGTGATAAATTGAGTCAGCACACTGTAGACTATTTCTCACCCTTTAATCATAACACAGATACACCTTTTTAAACCTTTTTCTTAAAAATTGCTAATTCTTATTTCAGCTAAACTTTATGGATTTTTCATTGTAACCTACTACTTGGGTTTATTACACATTTGTAAAAGGCAGAGTGAGGGGAAAAGCAGATGAAATTTGTATGAATCAGAGCAGCCATCCTCCCGCTGGTTACTTTCTGTGGCTTTCAGCAGTGAAGGATACTTACGCACCAACATCAAAGCATTTTTCCTTCTTTGTTTCCAGGAATTTATTTTAGGGGAACAATTGACCATGGATTTTTAAATGCACTTAAAATTGCCCCTATAAGTCCAAATCACCCCTACATTAATGAAGTTTTGCCTTAATAAAACAACACAGTACCTGACAGTGCTGTTCCCTCAGTTCAATAAAGGACAAAGGATTTTATTTTTCCACTGAAAGGAAAACAGATTAAATTTGTATGAAAAGCAGAGAAAGCGTTGTTCTGTCAGCTTGTGTAAAAGTAAGGTAACCATGCATCAAAAAATAATCAAATCAGATAACCCTGTTTCTTGTGTCTCATTTCTCAGAATAGAATAGAAATGTCAAGTGTGCCATGCCCACATACAGATATGTTTTCACTTAGAAGCTATCATGTTTATCGATAACGTCTAAAAGCTCCAAGGTAAACATACTTAATTATGTATGAATCACACTGGACTTAATTGTTATGAGCCTTAACATTTATTTGACTGCACAATTGTATTGACCTACTCTGAGACTAGAGGCAAGTTAATGCCTTTACAAATTTGATTATGTCACTCTTCTATAACAGGAAAGGCCCTGTCGCAACCAACCAAAAGAAGGCATCATCATTCTGCTTTACATTAAGTTACAGCTCCAGCCTAATTAGAACTGTAACCGATCTCATTGGAACAATTTGCTTTCTGTTTTCCATAGTAATTTGTCAGAGATGAGGAAAGAAAGTGAGGAAGAAATATAATAAAGTAAGGTGCTTTAAGGAGCAACCCTCAAATCGGATCAGGATCTTGTTACTGGAACTTAGGCTCCCATGATGCAATGCACACTGGAAATTTATTGGATTGGATTTCAATCAAAATGTAGAGCTGTGTCAAATATTAGCCACACCACCAGAAACAGAAAAAAAACACTTTTCCAATCTACCAGGTTGAGATGGCATTTCTAAATCTGCTCTGAAGTATAAATCCTGTCTCTTGTGATGGGCTTCACAGGTGGCATCCCACAAGGCTCACTTCTTTCTGCCCACTGTTCTTGTATATTTTTATATTCTTTTGAATAAACCTAATGCTCTGGTTGCTTTGTATGCATGTCCTGTACCCTGAAGTGACTGAAGATGTTGAATAGGCTGCATATATTGTGTCCGCACATGAAATGCAACATATTCTGTAATGTTCTTGCTAAATTACAGTCCTTTTCCTTCTAGCATTCCAACTCCTTCAGCTGGATTCAGAGCAGACTCAATAGAATTTCAGTCATTAGTAAACCTTTGGGAACACATTTTGACCTCTGCTTTCCCCAACACATGATGAAAGTCATTCCACCATTTGAGAAACATCACAAGGATCCAATGCCAATCTATAGAAACTGATTTATTGCCTCATATTTCCTTACAACCACAGTTCCACATACGATTAAGAGTGTCAAATGAAATATTGAAAAGATTTTCATGATCAGAAGTTAGGGTTATTAAAAGTTAGACAAATCTGATATCGTTACAAGGTAAGAAAAACGAGGGTGTGAGTGTGTGTCTGTGTGTTCCTTGGGGAGAAGGGGAGCAGAGGGTCGTTGCAGCTGTTTCTAATAGGTTTCTACAGATTGTCTCTGGAGAGCACGGCCACACACAGACACACATAGTCATTATTGCACTCCTACCATTCTCCAGGTATTGTGTAACCTTTGCTCCACCTCACAACAAGGAAAATGGCAGAGCAAAACACAGAAGAAAGAGAGAGAGACAGACAGTGGGAGAGAGGGTGAGCGAGGGAGAAGAGAAAAGGACAGAAACAGATCTCTGGAGAGGGGAGGGAGACTCAACTCTGTGGGCTTCCACCTGAAACACTCCCCCGGGGGTTAGCAGCTGCTGGAAAAACCCATTTTTACAATTTTCAATGGAATAGCTGTGATGGACAGATGGATGGGGTGATGCAGGGACAAAGGGAAGGATATGTTACTTTTGGATTGGCTAAAATAGATGAAACTCTCTGATCCGCGCAAGACAAATTTGAGTCTTAACAGCGGTGTTCACATTATGATAGACAGACTGCTGTAATAGGTCATTTAGACATGCATGTATGCATTGTTGTTGTTTGTTTTAATTGACGTGATTGTGAGATTCTGCACACCTGTTTGTTTTGGGGGGGTTTCTCTTTCACAGCACACGTAGGTCGAGTACCTAAGTGGGTGATATAGGACTGATTACCAAAATCAGTCTCCTGTTGTGAGCATGACAAGGATGAGGAAAGCTCCAGCACAGAAAAAAAAAACCCACCAAATTGAAGGTAATTACTGCACAAATAGCTCATGAATTACAGTACATTCGTCAGTTCAATCGCTTTCTTGCAGCCCAGTAGCAAATGTTCTGTGGCCTATACTGATCCGCTGCCCGGTGTTTGGAAACCACTGGCCTAGCGCACATAGGCCTACAGAAACACACGACAGGTGTATTGAAATGTGTGGGCTTGGATATAAAGATAGAGATAGACTCTGACCTAAATGGTGTGAAACAAGCAGGTAGGGTTGCTCTGCTGCGGCTCATTAGTTCCACTGACATAGTTTTGGCATTGTCAGCAAGGCTGCTGTTTGAGTGCATGTGAATCCATGTAACGCTATACTCAGCAACTTTGAACCCAGCTGCAAATGGACAAGAATTATTTTATTGTTAAAATTGTTAAAAGGTTTTGGAGAGTCATCCTGGCAAACACGAGTGTCCCTAATATTAATTTGCAGCTATCCAACCACTGTGGCACCCAAAGGAGGGGGGGGGGGCTATTAGGAAACAATAACACAAGCCAAGCCATGCTGATTATCTAATTCAGTGATTAAACACATAGAAAATTAAGTCATTAGAAAATAAATACAAATTAATCAGGTTGGTATTTTTCTCCTGGAGTCTGAAAAAGTCAATTTCCTGGTTCATTGCAATGTGCTTAAGGGAAATAACACTGATCCAGTTCACTACATTATGGTGAATTTAAAGCAGATTTGCCACATCTAAGCATATATGCAGAATGTATTCATCTGTCACTTAATCAGTATTCATTTTTTACAAAGGTGTCACCAGCTCTGACATGCTGTAACCACTGACCAAAAGGCCACAATATACCTTTACTGTAAAAGGGTATATTGTGAATACTTCTGTTTTATAAGTAAGTTTGTGAATATATTCTTGACAAAATAAATGCTACTTACATATTCATAATTATATTATAATTTATCACCAACTTATGATGTCCACATATTCCAGCAGGGTCAAAGGATAGAGGATGCTGTTTGCTGTACAGATTGTAAAGCCCCTTGAGGAAAATTTGGGATTTGTGATATTGGGCTATATAAATCAAATTGGCTTGACTTGACTTATCATGTGACGAGGTGTTGTCATTTACTATTTATTAATCTACCCATCTTTCCTGATTCACGTGGGGATTTTCTATTCCCCAGAATAACTTGACAGCTTTCAGCTATCGTATTTTGCAGTCATATACCTTTTTTAAGTGCTATTTAAAAATTAAAAAATTGGTTACCACCATGAAGATTTTGACAATAGTTTGTTCATTTTCCATTTTTGTTTAAAAAAATAGTATGTACAATGGTCAGATAGTTAATACCAGTACATAGCAAAGACTCACGTACTGACTGTATTAACCTAATTCACTGCTTCTAATAGGAAAGGACAAATAATCCACCACAACCTCTTCTCCAAAAGTCACTACAGTATAAAAGATGTTATAAACCTGTGGAAGACACCTTTACAAAGGTTCTTCCACAGCCTACATCCTATCTTGTACTTTGGCATGATACATGTTATTTACGACCAATCAAGCAGATTCCTTTAGAATGAAAGACAAGAGAGGAATAAAAGGAGAAACCTGGACCTTTTTATTGCTGATAGCCCACAGGGTAACACGTATTAAGCTGTGAATGGCTGCGTTCTATTCTTGGTCTTCGTCTTTGAGGCTACTCTCACCTGGTGCGGAAATTTCCATCTCTGTCTCCTATGCGATGGATTTCTTGATGTTTGACTGCTCTACAACAAAAACAAATGGAGTCTGATTCTAAGGAACTGACAGCAAAACCTGATGTTAACGCTGACGTTTGTATTGGAGAAACATTTTCTCTTTTGGAACTGCACCATAGCTGCACTGGAAATGTCTCCATGTGACAGCAATTCATCTCTTCTGATATGCCAATCTGTGGAGAGGTATAAAGGAAGAAGAAGTTAGTGATTGTCAGTTAGGTGATGACGGAAGAGATGCGTTTTCAAGTGGTTTTTAAAGGTGGCTATAGAATCTGCTGATCTTGTAGACACTAAAGCTTTAATGGTTTGTGTCAGAGTGGTACCTTCGGCAGCAGCTCTCCTCTCAGCTCTCCTAAAGAAAAAGCGTCTCTTGGCACAGAGGCTTCAGTTCAAACGCCTGGCAGACATTTTATTGTCTTCCCGTTTCTTCTGTCTTTCATCCTAACCTCCCCTCCATCCTGTTTCTGACAAGTTCTTCCTCCATCCTGCCTTTTCTTCCCCCGCTTTGGTTATATTTCCCTTCTTGCTGCCCAAGTCCACTTTTCCTCCAGCCAGCTCCCTGTTTCTCTTTTTCTTTTTCTCCTCGTTCCTGAATCCCTTGTTCCCCATTTTTATTTCTCAAACTCACCCCTAAAACTGTTCACTGCATGCTCCCATCATCTCCTCCATCAATCTATCTTAAAGATCCAAGCTTGATTTAATCTGTCTGGTGCTGCTTTACAACCACGTAACCGCGCATGCGCGCACACACACAGACTGTAGTGACCTCACGCACTTCCGTTGTCTCACAGACATAAAGCTAACCAATCAAAACTGTTGTGCCACCTGACAGTGTTTTGTGTGTGTGTGTGGGTGTGTGTGTGTGCGTGTGTGTGTGGCTAACATTATCTTGGCGGATGACACCAGCAAAGCTCGGTGTATTTGTCGTTCTCTCTCAAATTCCAGGGGTTTATTGCAGTAAGAGCACGTTTTTCTCCACTTTTCTGATTTATTGGTTCTTGGCAGTTATCAGAGACTTATTTAAAGCTGCATCCCCAAGCGTCTTCATGCTAAGAAGTTTTATTAGTTTCTTGATCCCTGAATAATAGTTTGTCAAACTGAAAGTATTTTGGCAGAGTAGTTCAGCTACATCAAAACTAGTAAAAAAAAAATTTAAAAAAAACACGACACAATTTTAACCACGACTGGCAGAAGATAAAATGAAACTTTAATGATCCTCTCAGCCCTCTCAGTGAAAAAAAAATTCAATTAAATTTTGATCTCTTCTAAGATTGTTGTGGAGCAAGCCTATAATGTAATTCCTGCCTGACACAGGATAATGAACATGTCTTTAAACTGCATTTCACCATGCAGACTACTGATCTTCATTTAGTCACTGCTATTCACACAAGTCTCCAACTGTAATACAAGATGTGAATCGAGCTGCATGCATGAAGCTGAAACGTTTGTTAATTGCATGCAAAAGGAATAGCATGGACATATAGACCTAGTATAATTGACCGTTCCCTAAGCCATGCGCCCCGTAGTTACTGTTGCTACACCTGTCAAGCTTTCTTGCACTGCACATAATGCAGTTTACAGTAGTAACAGTTGTTTTGTAATGACTGAAACAATGGGTCCTTGATTTCAGACAGAAGTAGACAAAACAGGCTTCTAATTTCTAGCCAACAACAGTTTGTGTTGTTCTAGCGAACCTGTTTTAAAAAGCGAACCTTGTGAAATGGATCTTAAATATGCACTTGATTGCTACATACATGTTTTTGTGCGAAAAAAAACTGAGGCTAAAGCTACAGTCATGAGAAGTCATGGGAAAAAAGCACTTTAGAGCTAGTTAGTCCTAGTATTATATCTGTGATAAGGAAAATGTAAGATCAGACTGTTATTAATTCTAACATAACACTGTTTAGCTGCTTAGCTTAAATCCCTGTGGGTGACAAGTATCATTATATTTTGGTGCAATGTGGAATAGCTACATCAAACTGTTACCAAAAGGGCACATCAGATGATTCTTAATAAATAAGCCTGAAAATATTTTGGGGTTTTTTGGAAAATGACAAAACAATCTCACCACAAGGTCCATTTAGTAGCTGCACATTGTTCATGGGTGCACAGCGGCAGAGTGGTTAGCGCTCCTGCCTCCCAATAAGGAGATCGTGGCTTTGAATCCCGGACCAGACCACGATCTCTCTGGGTGGAGTCTGCATGTCCTCCCCGTGTTACCGTGGGTTTTCTCCGGGTCCTCCGGCTTCTTCCCACCGTCCAAAGACATGCATGTGTAGGTTAATTGGTCTAAAACTTTAAAATTGTCCCTAGTGGATGAATGTGAGAGTGAATGGTTGTTTGTCTCTGTGTCAGCCCTGCTACGAGTTGACCACTGTCCAGGGTGTACCCCGCCTAAGGCCCAAAGTCACTGGGATAGGCTCCAGTCACCCGCGACCCCCAACGGGAACAAGCGGTAGAAAATGACTGACTGACTGACATTGTTCAGCAGATGGGGGTTACCATGTTGGACCTTGTGGTAAGATTGACATCTGTTTTCAACTGCTGTTTCCAGCTATAGATTTTCATTCTAAACTTGTAAACCAACATGGGTGAGAAGTCCCTCAAGTTCCCAGAAAAAAAGGAAACTTGACAACTGGGCAACCCGATACAATCAAAAGCTCCAGAAGAGGTACTAAATTGACCTTGTGGAGAGAGTCATCTACCGCTGGCTCAAGAATGAACTTTCAGCCTTTCGAACCAGATAGTTATAGGACTTTTTCAAATTTGCTGGGTGTTATTTGTTTCTAACCCATCTTTCTAAGGAGGGCCAATATTACTGCTGAAATGGTACTCAAATGCAACATTCGGTAGAAAATCAAGTAAACAGGTTCATGCTCAGGCAGATTATGCAACACCTTAAACTTCAACAGCGTGTCATAGTGGATCATTGTACTTTGTTTGCAAATATTCTGATCCCATTTTAAAATCACGTGTGACTGTGTCTCCACGCACACGACATTGCTCAGCCAATTTTCAAAATTATATTTTGGGCTTTAAGTATGATATTGATGAGACCACTGGAGTGTGATGAGCTGTTCACTGTCATCTCTGCCTGCTACAACTTACAGTGAAACAACTCTGTTCTGTAATGACCATCCTAAATGTGTTCTTTGCTGGAGATTTAACAGCCCACCATCTTCACAGGTTCTCCCAAGCATGTTGCAGAATCAACACAGAATGTGTGTGTCAATGCAGTTTAAAAAGAATCCTAGTGCACTGGTCTATCGTATTGACAACATAGATGACATCTGAGAAGCATAATGTTATGTCAAAGACCCAACCCTGCCTTCTGGAAACAGAAATTCACTTGCTTGTCCAGTTCAAGGTGAATGTAGAAAACATACTGCATGATAGCAACTTGATGTATTGAACACCACCACTCAGGACAGAGCAGATGAGTCACCTACACAGCACCGCTGATGAAGGAGAGATGTGACACTGCCATCTCTCAGGTACAGCACTTCACACTAAACTGGTTGAAGGCTCATTTTTCCTCACTTTTTGGTCCTTCCCCTGAGCCTGACTCCGATGTCAAACCACAGCCGTTTTGGGAGCCAGGGGAAAGCTGAGGCCTGAGTCGGGTGCTCTGTACCTACACTTCAGGGTGGAAAGGCAGTCCTGCCTCTGTTATCATCCATTCCCAAGAACCTCTTTCGCTGACACTCACACAGTCGACTGAAAATCATCAGAAATCCTACATCTGAGGCAGAGAGAAACTTTTCCACCTTAAAGAGGATAAAATCTTGCACCCTCAACATCGTGACTGAAAGCACTGGACCTGATCCACACTGAAAACCGGCTGATTCAGCAACTGCAGGACTGCCAAAAGTGAGGTGTCTGAAAGGTTTTCCCACAGGTAGAACTGCTGTACCTCTTTTCTCTTCATCTGAGCTTCAGCATTGGTGAGTTAAAGTGGCATTTTATCTTCCTGCCTTTCTGCTAAGTGCATCGTCCCTGTTTTGTTCGGTTTCTGCACTGAGCTGATCACTGGTGAGTCTTCATGATTCTGCCTTTTGTGGTTTGGATCATAGCTTTTCTTATGAACATTTTTGGTGTTGTATTCAGTGGTGCTGAACAGTTTTGTTCCCTTGCGGACCTACTGGGTCATTTGTTTTCCACTCAGTTGTTACAATCGAATGGAACACTGCTTACTGTGTCCCTTTCTTTGTCCCTTTTAGTACACCTTTCTATTTTTGTGTGAGATGCAGGCTGTTGTTACCATGTGACCAATATGGAACCACATAACCTTTGTGCATACGGTACAATAAATGTATAACTGGTGATGACATGGAGGGTCAGCTCCTGCATACTGAGAGAGGCACTCTAACAGCCTGTGAAATTTAACATGTATGATTCATTGCGTCAGGCTGTTCTGTTCATGTACTTTACTTGTTTGTTCCCACCCAACACTGAGATATGTACAGCACCATTATACCGCATTTGGATTTCCCAGTAGTAGCATAAAATACCAATACGACAGCAATATTTACATGGTCAGTAGAGTGTAAAACACAAGCAATAAAATAATTATCCACACTGTGTCTACAAAATGGATCAGATGTGAATGAAATGTTCTGGTGCTGTATTATATTTAACTTGTTTACATGTTTAATTTTTACAGCTTATGCCTCAATGCATGTAAGTATGCATCTTAAATGCATTCTTACATCACTTACACACACACACACACACACA
>CM022480.1:21863176-21896199 GCA_011952105.1 Coreoperca whiteheadi
CACCACGAGGTAAAAAAGAGAGGAGAGGGGGGCGCGCGCGCTGCGCCGTGGGGTGGGCGGGTGAGTATGTGGGGGTGTGGGCGGGGGGGGGGGGGGGGAGGGGGGGGGGGGGGGGGGGGGGGGGGGTGGGGGTTGGGGTGATTAATAGCAAGTGGGCGGTAATGATTCTCCATAATTAGATCCAGTCACTGACACAAGTGTGCAAATAAATTATTGTGCCTCCTTTAATTTAGTTTTTAGCCAACATTGGAAAAAACAACTTCTGCATGTATGAATGTAGGTGGTAAAGGAATAATTCAACATTTTGAAGGCTTAAGTGCAGTCAAATCCAAAAATGTAATATATTAAAATTGCCTTTGTTTGCTGGAAGTAGGTACATGTCTAAAAGATCTAAATTTGTTTGACAAAAGGTCTTTGTACCCATGTCATTTTTTGCTTTTAATTGAATTCAACTGCTTTAACAAGATCTTGCTGTTTACTTTGGAGAGACCTGTACAGACGTTTGGCACGTCGCACTGACTGATGCTGGAGAGGCACTGAAGCACAGCAAGAGATTGTCGAACATGGCATTCACACACACGGCATAAGCTGGCAGGACTGCACAAGTTCACAGATCTGCACACAGATCAATAGAACGGCTGCAAACTCTAAGCCAACTTCAACGACAAGCGCGCTGGTCAGGCAGGTGAATGATAGAGATCAAAAGCTGTTTTTCTGGAAGATATTACCACCAGAATACCAAAATACATTCACTGATCAATTTATTGGGCAACAACTAAGTACTAATGGAACATGATCCACTGATTAATATGGTAACAACTTCCCTCTAATAGTAGGCTCAAAGAAAATTAGGTGGGCTTAATCAGTCCAAGACCAGGTTAGGTTCTTGGAAACTGTTATAGCTTAAATTAGGAGACTATAATTTTACTTACAAAGTTTAATAAATTGAAAAATAAATTACACCCTGTGGCCTGGCACACTCTGACAACAAAAAACACCTAAAGACATGTAGGAAAAATAATTCAAACGTTGCAACAAGAGTTGCTGAAACAGCAGCACAAAAACCAACTACAACCATCCTAAATATATCCCCAATAAAGTAGTTTAAATAGCTTACTTTTGATGATTACATGTCACCAGTGAAATGATGTCTGTAACTGTGTCATGTTGCGTGCAGTCTGTCTGTCACCACTGTTGCCCTAATGCCAGACTGACAGCTGAGGGGAGTATTTTCACTGTACAGTTTGTTATGTGCACGAGGGCCTGTAGGACACCAGTACAATAACCAGTAGTTAAAAATGTCTCTCTTGTTAATTGTCTATAAAATTGCTGTACAAACAACGTATGTACTGCATCTTTCACAGCCAGTAAGTGTGTGCTGGCAAGTGGTTTTAGGGCTATATTAACAGCTACGTTTGTCTACAGTAGTTTTTAGCTGATGGGGAAAATCGCACAGGTCAAGGAGCAAGTATCGTTCAGAATGACAGCTGAATTTGAACTCTCGTGGTGCATTAGGTAACTAATTTAAGCTAAGTTTTGCCATTACATCTCCATTCCTGAATTCGCTGCTGTACACTGACTGACAGAGGAGGATAATGGGCAGCTGAAGTTCCAACAATTTTACCCAATGTTAGCAGACTGCAGCTGAAAATCAGACCTATCAGCAAGTAGCAAACAAGAACCAAACAACACCCACTACCCCACCCAAGTCTACGCATATGCCTCCCTTTGCTACCACGTCGGACTTGTGTGAGATCTGCTGGATTGCTTTAGGGCACTAAACACAAAAAGCCACTTATTTCAGCTGAAACCAGGCAATAAGTTGTCAGCGTTGTAGGTGACATTTGGAGGACTGGTGGAAAATGTTTATCCTGCAAATGCCAAGCAGGGAGACTGAGTACAAGTAGTATCTTCTTGTTTACAACAAAATTTAAGACAATGAAATAATGATGCTTCAAAGTACTATATAGCATCTTTAAAATGGGAACTGGTTTTGTAAAGCCATATTCTCAGTGTTTTTGTGGCATCCAGTCATTTCTACAGCTGATGGAAAAAAAATAAAATCTCCCCATCCCTCCTTCTGTGTTTGTATCAGGTTGTTAATACCTGAAGGAATGGATTCAGCCTCTTTGCACACATTTAGTTGAGACCTGACTATGGGCATAATGAATGAAAGAGATCCTGGACACCTACGCACACTAGTGTGCTCGGTCTTTCAACAGTGAGATTCCATTGTGTCTGATGATGACGCTTGTGACGGGGGGGGGAGGGGGGCTCAACGCCGTTGACGCTGGTGCCACTTCATGTAGGTATGGAGGAGAATGCGTGAGCCACACACTCGGGGATGCGATCTTCCCAGGACAGGCTGAGGATCTTTTGAAGGCATTGGATGTGGATGCCAGGGTTTGGTCTTGAAAGCAGGGAAAAAAAACTCAAACGCAGGCAGCTCAGATGATAATGAGTGGAGTATTTATTCCGTGTTAAACCAAAGTACTCAGGCATAGTCCAAAAATCAGACAGGAAGACAAAACTACCACATGTACGATGACAACCTGACAACGAACAAAGGAAAAACCTCAACTTAAATACACTCAGGCAGGGGAGACAACTAGTCACAGGTGGAAACAATGAGGGCAATGATAGACAGGAAGCAAAACTGACAGACACATGAGGGAACAGACACATTTCAAAATAAAATAGAAACTAACATCCTGAATCCAAAACCCAGACAGAACAGACATCATAAAACAAGAACTCCGCAGTACAAAGAACTCAAAACCATGACAGTGGAAGGCCTCCAAGTTTGTGATATGCCATCTGTATGGGGTCCAAGCAGAGTGGAGGCACATACCACATTGTATATGGCAACCTTGCTGATCCTCTATGTTTTTGTTTTCAAAAAACATGCCTAAAGGGCTGACAAGGCTTTGTAGATGCGACTGTTAAATCAGTGTCAAGGGAGCAGTCTGAACTGGCCCACCTCTTCGAGTGAAACACAATTGATTTGGAAGCTGTGGGTGGAGGAGGTTGGCTAGTGAGTTGTGCCATGACTTCATAGGCCAGAAATTGTGTTTTGGGCATGCTGCTTGGACTCTGGGCTGTGTGCCAAGACAGCGCAGTCATCTGCGTATCGAAGCTCACAGATTTGTCAGGGCTTTGTCTTTGTATGGGTCTGGAGCCGTCGGATGTTGAACAGGCTTCCGTCAAGGCGGTACTCCAGGTGAACTCTATCTATGTGTCCCAGGGTATGGTGGAAGAGGTGACATAGTAACCCCCCCCACACACACACACACACACAATTTGAGCGCTTCATTATGTGGGACCCAGACCCTTGCTGTAACAAACATGTCTCTGTTTAAGGTTAAAAAAACCTGGAGCACACTGATTGATTTGCAGCCTTTAATTCTACAAACAGACTAACCTTTCAACACTACTGTGTCTTCATCAAAGTCAAAATGGACAAAGACATAAGGCATATGTAGTCAACCTAGAGGGCACAATTGCCAATGGATAATTGGTTGAACAGGATTTAAAATCTACTGGATAATGGATCCAAGGGTAGGAGCTGCCATAGCCAGTGTCCAAGTGCACACTCCATGCACTATAATCACATCGGAAGCAAAAGAACGCAGATAAATCTTAAAGTTAGAAAGATAGAAGAATAAAAAGTGCTGCATTCATCAAGTGTAATAAATTATAGGAAACATGACGAAGTCACTTTTTTATTTAGGCCAAAAGGCTCCACTGTGATAAGAGTGTGAATCCAGTCTGCCTCTCTGCAGAGCAGTGAGTTGATAATGTCACCACCTCTAGGAGAGGGTGAAATTTTTTCTATTCCCCAGAACTTTGCTCAGCCGTGATTTAGCCTGTGCATAATGTCGACCAATAGCATAATCCGTGTTTTGTGTGCATATTGCAATTTTTTGTTCAGATATGCAAATCTTTTAAGCTCTTGTAGTTTGTCCAACATAAACAAGACCATAGGGACATTTCAGCATGTAGACAACATCAGCATGTTTGCATCGTCAATGTGGGCATGTCAGCCCATGCTGATATTAGCATTTAATTCACCGCTCCCCTATGACTAAGTACAGTCTCACAGAGCCATTATTATGGCTGTAGACTCTTAGGTCTTGTTTTCGCTTAGCTCCATTTGCCTGGAATGGCAGGCTGCAGGCTACCGGCAGGGGAATACAGTAGGTAACATAGTTTTGGTTAAAGTATCCCTAAAGCTAGTTTTCACATATGTATGATTTATTTCATACTTTAATTAATATTGATGATATTGATAATGTCATACATGAAAATAATAGGGATACTTTTACTGAAAAGAGACTGAGACTGTTAAAACATACACACTAATTATATTATTTTTTGCATTCGGAACATTATGCATATGTGAATGAATATTTAAGGTGTTGTGGTGTGCCCATCGCACAGGCCTGCCAGTAACAGCACATTTACAGCGAGTCCACTCTGATGAGACGCTGAAATCAATCCTGCTGAGAAACACACACAAACTTTCTCTCTTTCTCTCCGGTTTATTGACCCAGTAAATTGACACCTCCTATAAACCCCAAATATTAGATAATGAGGCTATTGAGCATACATGTAACAAAAATGTGTGGTATTTTATACATGTGCTTCTAAATATATTAGAGTCTACCAGTAGGCGATTAGTTAATTTTTAACAAGGGGGATGGCGTCAAGTTTTGAGTACAAAACTCGTTGCCTTTATAACCTGACAGTTCTCACCATTACCTTGTTGATACCCGCCTGCTAACACTGCATGCTGCTGCAGCTCCCCTGCGGCTTGTTTCAGGTTTTTGAAGAAAATATTTATGTTAGTGCTGCATGTCCTGCTGCTGCACACAAGTGGTCAGTTATTCTTTTTTATCAGTTGTTGGCAGAAATCGCTTTGGGGTGGGGGCTGAGCTTCCCTTAAGACCATGCTGACTCTTCTCAAGCAGCTTACTTAACCACGCAGACGCCAGGTATAAGTATGTGCGTTCATATTTTCTCAGTCCACTTTCAGCTTTGCTGCTGTGCTTATTGTGGGCATGGGCTTGATGCAGTCCTATTCAATGTACATGTTATAGGCGTTTTTTGTTGCAGGGGTTTTACTGGTCTTTCAGGTCTGCTTATCGATGATGTCGTGGCACCTGATGGCAGCTACATTTGATGCAGATTCAGATATTGTATTAACTCAGGACCCTGTTAACATGGTATGCAGTGTAAACAACGTGCACAATGTAATAATGATGAAACAGGGGCACCCAGCAGGAATGAAGTGCAACATAAATAACTTGAGCAAAGTTCAAATAACATTTAAATAGGCACCTAAGTTATATTTAACTATTCTGTCTATTAATTGTAAATCATTTCATGCAGCTGAGCTGTGGTCTTCTGTTGACTCTCTGCAAACTGGATCTGTAGTAGAGACACGATGTCTTCCTTCCTTACTTGTCATTTCCTGCATCCTATACTCACATCCTCTCTTCCCTGTGTTCCTTCCCTAGCTGCCTTACTCCGTCTTTTCCTAACTGCACGTCTGTCTTTCTCGACTCCCTTTGACTCTTTCTCGTATCCTTCCACTCAGAACTGAGAACCACCACAACTCTTTCTAGGAAAGCTTTTAAATTTGCAGCAACATGTCTAAAAGCTTTTATATACTGTGTAACAAAAGCAGCACATAAACGCTTTGGAATACATTTAATAAATAAAAAAGAAAATCTGTAAATTACACACTTCAGAATCTGTACAAACATTAGTTTTTTTTTCACCTGTGGTGGAATGCTGTTTGCATTGCATTTACAAAATCTTGATACTGATAATTCATAGTTGCTTCCAAAGATGTGAATTTGTATGTGAACAAATAACAACTCTTCCTTGAGGGCTGAAAAGGCAGGATGGAGGTGACGTTCTTTCAGAAGCTTGTCCTGCTGTTGCTTTGCTGGAAGTGAGCAGGGAAACTGTATGTTCTCATGAAATAAACTAGTTTGCTCCGTTGCAAAGCAGCACAAACATTTCTGAGACAGCCAACGTGTCCATCTGTCCCTCCCATTCAAAGCCTGGCTACTGCCTCAGTGTACACAACACAAGACTTGTATTCGTAACTCTACGCTGAAGTCAGGCCAAGCAAACTTTCTCTTTCAGATTCACTAATGATGTCGGGTTTCTTTTTGAGTTTCATGAGCCCGAAGCGCAACTCTTTTCTCCACCTCTAAAAAATGGGTTATTTTCTTTCTGTGCCTATCCTTTCCACCAAGCGCGCGATCTTGGTAATTGTCGTCCTAATTGCCCCGTGTACTTTGTTCTGTGTTTTACTCAACATCCAGCATGTAGCTGCTAGTTAAAGAGTTAACAGCGTTTGATTGCTTTAACAACACAAGCTCTTATACAGACTTTGTGCCAGGTGTGTGTGCATTTGGAATACAAACTAGAGCCTGACTGACCAGTGAGACAACTGGTTGTCTCCAGATTGCATCAGACGGTCTATGAAAGGAGCCAAACTGCGGATGCTGGTGTAGCAGAATACCTCAGACTGTGTCGGGTCCGTGTATCATCCGATGGTTTTTTGTAGGCTTTGTGTGCCAAAACAATAAAACATGACTGAGAGTCTACACAATGTAGCTACTTCACTAACAGCGGCGCTTTGACCTAAATGCTAATATCAGCATGCTAACGTGGTCACAATGATAATGCTAACATGCTGGTGTTTAGCAGGTAAAATAGTTACCGTTTTCAGCACCTTAGTATAGCGTTTATAGGCTCTTCAGCCATGCAGCCCCCTCAGTTAACAAGTTGTTCTGGTTTAGCGAAGAATTCCTGGCTGACGAATCACGTTCCATCCAGTATCCATTCAGAGAGACCGCATCCTAAGCACAGCATCTCAATAACGACATCTTATGCCACCCACACACACATATACACCCATTTAACCAATTACTCAGTTGCTGGGAAGTAAATCCCCACATGTATTGCAAATCACATCACTACAGCAATACTATGCCACCATGAGTGGTTGAAGCAACTTTGCAGATCGCTCCTCGTGGGTAATATACTGAACACTGATGGGCTCCATTTGCACTCACAGCATTTATCACTATCGTCCTATCTTAAAGGGTGCTGCATTGTGAAGCCATAGTCTTGTTTTAAAGCCAATTCTCCACTTGAAGAAAATGAATGCACCAGGCACCCTGAGGGTTGCAAGGAGATTTGTGACATAAGTGAAATATTTGTGTGTGACTACTAGCTTATCTGTCTTTAAAACTGAGTGAGAGAGGGACCAGACGAGAGAGTGTGAAGGGTTGGAATGCAGTTTTATCCCCAAACAAGATCTGTTGTCCTTTCTATGCTCATTCAGACAAACTCATTTCCTCCAATCCACGTCCGTGTCTTACCTGTCTTACAAACCACAAATTCACTTTGGATTTATCCTAAGTTATCATCCCTTCTGCTCAGACATTTTTGGGCTTATTATGTACTTTCTATATACAATACTGGAAAATTGTGGAAGAGTAGAACACACTCAGCTTGACGGCCAGCTACCTGTCAAGCCTCTCCACCTAGTCCTCCATCTTTCAGCTCTTCAGGCAGACGGCCCGGTGAAGGAGCTGCCCGTGAATCAGTCTCCTCTTGAGAATGACCATCTCCCACTCCACAGTCCCTGATGTCCTTCAAAGTCTTCTTTCTCACCCGTCGAGCCTTCCCTCCTTTTCCCTCCTGACCTTCGTGAGCAGCAGCTCCTCCCTCGCTGATGTCAGCCACCTGCATTTGCTAGTGAAACTTTCGTTGGTCTGGCATGACCAGTAGCTTATAGTGGCTAATGTTAGCCAATACTAGCATTCTCCGCTGTGTTATTGACATTGCTGAGTCAGTTAGCTGAGTTTGTTACTCTTCTCTTCTTGTGCTTATGCTATGTTTTAACATTTGCCATTATCCTGTGATTATCACTTGTGGCTACAGTGGCCTCGATTCAGCAAAAGTTGCATAGTCTTGCTTTAATGTAAATCTTTTAAAATCTTAACCTACTGAAATCTGTACAGCATTAAAATATAGGCTCTTGAGAAACATTTAACATTACTTTAAAGATGTAAGCTACATCTGAGAAATGGGCCTATGACCTTTTGCATTATTATTATAATCACCCAGCCTTTGAATGAAAACGTTCTTAAACATATATCGACATATAGTTCAAAAGCTAGCCTACCTATTTCATTATGTAATTTATCTAATTTATCTAAGAATGACTTGGCCGTTGAAATGAACACTTCTCTTCTCTTTTACTAGGACAAACTTCTACATTCTATGACAAAAGGTATACCTAGCACAATAAGGTATACAAGATTAAGTGACCGATCATCCAATGAATGTTCATCTTTTCTTTTAATACTTTTTACTACACACATGCACTTTCAATCGTAACAATAACGTTGAAATTTTGTTTTTATTATTGTCTAATACCTTACTGTTGATCTCTGTAGTATAATTACATGATTATTACATATCTGTACACACATTGTACACCTTTCACATACCTGCACAGAACTGTGTAGATTCACTATATAGTTATTTCCAATGCACATGCAATTCCAACGAAGCACCTTGCTATATCAATATAAGACATATAAGTCTTGCACTGACCATGTACATAATATTATCATGTATCATTAAATATATTAAGAGTATAGTCCTAGGTTTTAGTGTTATTTCTAGTTAAGATTGAGGTTATTTATGGTTTTATTATTTCCCATCCATCCATCCATCCATCCATCCCCGTCTCTATCCCTCCCTCCTTCTCTTGCATTGCTAGTGAGACAGCAGCAGTCAGTCATGGAGCTCTACTACCACCCAGTGATCTGCACTGGACCTGCAGCAGGCTGTGACACCAGGTGATTCAGCACTGAATAGATCTCTTCACCTTCAGGCCTGAGGTTCACACAACTATCTGGTCTCCAGAGACTGAGAGCTGGCTGAATGCATCTACTTCATTACAGCTCGATAGGTTCTCTTCATGTTCTATTTGAAAAGTGGTGAACATGAAAATTTGCTCCACATACACATTGGAATAGAAAGCTTTTATCTAAGAGTGAGCAGGCAAAACCAAAATGCTCTTTTTTCTTACTCATTTCGTTGTCTTTTGTATCGGCAGGATGTTGGCGTGGCGGCATCGCAGCAGAAAAATGGTGGCAGCGTAGTGCAGGGGAGTGCGGATAGGCCAGTATTTGTGCCGTGAAAGCTCAGAAGCTGATGAGTATTCAAAGGAAGACACCAACACGTCTGCAAGCAATCAGTGCACTGAGATCGAGTTGGTAAGGATTGTCATTGATTAACAGGCTGCAACAAAAAAGGCAGACTGGTAAAGGCTCTTGTCAATGGAAACCACAACTAAAATGCCTTCACTGGCAAGCATAGTAGGTAGTTTCCTTTGTGCTGTTGGCTATGCAGTCACTCAGTTTTTACCACTGCAATCGACATTCCTTTGTTCTCGTTTTTACAGTGTTGTGGTTGATTTTCTTTTCCTTGTTCGGCCTTCAATAACTTTAAATAAATAACCCCTATCAGGTTCGTCGGCACCAAACACTGAGATACAGAAGGATCGCACTCTCTACTTCATTTTTTACAAAGTACTTTATTCTTCAGAAACAGAAAGTACAATGCAAATCTGGAATATAAAGGGTCTGGATTCAGAATGCAGGACAACGACGTCCCCCCCGGCATTCATTTTTAAACCTTTTGATACTTCCGGATGGGATGTGATGTTTCTGGCTGGTCAACGATCAAAACATGGAAGTCCCTGAAAGTCTCTGATTGGTTAAGAATTAAAGGTGGGATGGTATGCCACTACACTTTTACCCACTAGGAGACACGAGAAAACTTTCTGATGGGTAAGGTTTTAGAGGCACAGGTCATGTGCTGTTGCTAAGCAACACCTCTGTCTGCCTGAACCTTCTCCTAGACCCCAGCGGAAGAGGAGTCTTTCACTGTCTTTGCCCTGTGATAACTGTGCTAATCAGAAACGTCCCAGGCTCTACCATAACAAAACGACCAATGCTCGTGTGTTGCTTTCTGATCATAAAGTCAGTGTTTCCTTTGATTAAAATGAAACACATCGCGGACGTGTAAAACAAATGGTTGCTTTAGTAAAAATAAACACATTTAGGTTATAAGAATCAGAATCATCTTTGTGGCCAAGTAGGTTTACACATACAGGGAATTTGCTTTAGTATTCTGGTGCAAATCAATTAACATAGTAGAAATGCAAAGAAAGATAAAGTACTGCAGGTCAAGAATCATGAATGTA
This sequence comes from Coreoperca whiteheadi, assembly GCA_011952105.1. Lineage (NCBI taxonomy): Eukaryota > Metazoa > Chordata > Actinopteri > Centrarchiformes > Sinipercidae > Coreoperca > Coreoperca whiteheadi. The sequence goes on from CM022480.1 coordinate 21,873,483, forward strand.
AAATATAAAATTGCCAATAAGATATTAAAGAATATAAAAAAATATTAGAAGAAAATAATAAAGAATAATGTACAGTCTGACAGTTTTTTTTTTAATTACAGTTTGTGCAATGTGCAAAATATTTACATGGAAATGTGCAAAAGTTTACAGTATATCAGAAGTCCATCCTCTGCTGGGCTTTCCACTTGAGGTCCTGGGTGAGGATGGTGCCCAGGAAGCAGAAGGACTCCACGGTGTCGACAGGGGAGTCACACAGGGTGATGGGGACGGGTGATGGGGGCGGGTGGGCCTGGGTTCTCGCTGCAATTCTCAAACATCTCCACTGCCTTACGAGCACTGAGCTCCAGGTTGTTCTGGCTGCACCAGGTCACCGGGTGGTCAGTCCCAGTCAGTACAGTCCAAGCACGCCCGAAGGTCCTCCATAGCTCCACCGCTCCACCGCTTTGATGTCCTCACAACAGATTTAGAGAGCGATAATTTCTGCCTGTATGCAGGAATCAGGTGGACCGTGATGTGATAGGCACTGCTTACTGTAGTGTAACAGTGATCCAGAGTATTCTCCTCACTGGTCGAACATTTAATAAACTGTCTGTGTTTTGGGAGTTCGTGGCTGAGATTTCCCTTGTTACAGTCATCGAAGATTGATTGGTTGACCGGTGAGAGGGCGGTGACAACACCACTGCCATGACAAGTGACGTTATAAAATAAAAAGTGACATTATGTAATACAATGTGACATGAAATAAAAGTGTCATTGGAAGAATGCCTATAATGAAATAAAATTGACTTTTGAAAAAGGGCATTTGGAAATATTGTACTTGTTTGTTCTTTTATACATTTTATCCAATTTATTCATCCGATTATTTATTTTAGAATGTCTCATGTATTTAATACTGAACCCTTTGGGTCTCCATAAATAACATCACCCAAAAGCAGAGCTTACACCACCGCCACCAAAAAATGCATTTTCAAAAATCAGTGCATATATTTCACAAATAAACTAAAGTAGGCGCACCAGTGGGATGCGAGTTTTATTCCTACTTTCTCCTGGAGCAGCAGATGGCAGCATGTTTTCAGTTTAGATGACTCCATGAAATGTGTTTGATTCAGCAGATGGACATCAGCGTTGCTCGATTTTCTGCATGGGACTCAACTTATGTGTAAACGCACACTTTGAACTCAGGAATCTCATCTCAGCAGATGTAAGGACTGCTGTCATGTGAGGCAGGCCCTCGAGACAGGCCTTTAACTCCGTAGGATCCAAGACTGTTTTTGCTGTATGGCATTAAAAACAGGCTGGACGCTGTTTATCCCAGAGAAGACTTCACAGAAACCATTTTCATTTTTCCAATTTAGCATGTTTGGTGGGATTAATCTCTGCAATTATGATTTGGACAGTGAAACAAGTATGTGTTGTGCAGAGATATTGCTAATAGCATAAGGCTATTACTATTTCTCCACAACAAATAACATTATCTAACACATTACGCCATTAAATGTGTTCATATAACACGTCTTATCCTGTCCTCTCTGTATCCATGAAGTGAAAGAAAACTACCTTTTCATATTATAGTGAAAGAACCATGAATAATTAGCCTCTTCTAAATGTATGGGGTCCAGAGACTGGTTAAGTCTGGTTAAACAATTACTAATGAGAGAATTCAATTGGATTTTCACTCTGAAAACTGTGAAGCCATGTGGTTTAAATTAAGCATTTTACTTGTACAATTTAAGTCAGTCACTTATTTCTTAACCTTTTTTCTGGTTGTTTTTGTCAAAGTTAGATTTATGTATGAGTGAGTGATATAATCTCATTATTATGTCTTTATCTCTGAAGGTTCTTTTTGTAGTTTTGGTTATATGTGTATTTATCTTGGATACGATGTTTCTATGCTTGTATTTCTTGACTGTAACTGTAAGGTCGTAATTGTCCTTGTTTGAAGTTTAATTCTACTGAGGTCAGTCTCGAATGTGAGCTTACATGTGCATATTTTTTGTATTTAATCTATCTCTATTTGTGTTTCTTGAACAGGCTATAATTGTAAACTTCAATAAGGTCATTTCAATATGTACTGCTAATCTGTAGGCCCCAAGTGTAAAAATGAATATAATGTTATCCATGTAGTGTCTGTTCACATGATTTGTGTTTTCTATATTGTACCTGTGATTCACCTCCTAATTGACAAGAGAGCCTGTTGGCACACACACACACAGAATACATTATTTCCTCTTACCTTATTTTTCTAAGCGGGCCCAAACCTCAGCTTTGATGTGCAGTGCGCCTTTTTCGTTTTAGAACATCGACCATATTAAGGTAGTAAGGCTCTCACAATGCATTCTCATTGTCACTTTAAAGGGAATAAATCGGATGTGACATAAATTAACCAGCAGTAACTGTAACTAATACATCAACGATAAAAGGCTTCCTATCTCCGACATCGATCACAGAAGATGGACTTTTACATCAGACATTTATTATAAGATTACTGCAGTCAGTCACTTGGAGATGGAATTATATACATATATCTTTTTTTCTTCTTCTTTTTCACCAGAATACCCTCTAAGTGGTTTACTACGGAGACCATTGTACTACCATGTGAGTCATTGTACTGCCATCTTGTGGTAATAAGTCAACCTGAACGACTATCCTGCTCTAAGAATCTGCATGGGTGAGAGAGACTGAATTGTAACCACAACCCTCTTGAGTTTTGATCTCTACAACAGCCGATCATGTGTTTTGATGAGTAATATTTGGGGGAAAACATAGAATGTTGGCAAAAGAAATCTAATATTTAATGTCAAACTCTGATGGCCAGTCTTTAGACGGTGGTCTGCACACATACACCGACAGCTCTGTGTCTTGTATGAAGACCCTGCATCAGCAGTTTTCAGATTTTACAGGTGTCTGATTTTTATCAATCTTAAAGAATACAATTCTTCAACAGCTACTCCCTCGTTGTTAAAATGGATGGCCATATTGTTTACAGATTCTAATGGGGCTATCTTTGGAACTAGCATTGATCAGTGTCAAGTCCTAGTCCAGGCTCTTGTCTTGTCCAAACTGGACTATTGCAACGCGCTGCTGGCTGGACTCCCTGCTCGCACAACCAAACCTCTGCAGATGATCCAGAACACGGCGGCAAGAGTGGCCTTCAATGAACCGAAGAGAGCGCACGTAACTCCTCTCTTCATCAGGTTGCACTGGCTCCCTGTTGTCGCCCGCATCAAGTACAAAGCGATGATCCTGGCCTACAAGACCACCACTGGTTCTGCACCATCATATCTTCACTCGCTAATAAAGACCTATGCTCCTGCCAGGTCCCTGCGCTCTGCAAACGAACGACGTCTGGTGGTACCATGCCAACAAGGAATAAAATCCCTTTGGCGCACCTTCGCTGGATCCGTTCCACATTGGTGGAACGATCTGCCTGCTCCCACACGATCAGCAGATTCTGTAGCCACCTTTAAAAAGCACCTGAAGACGCATCTCGTCCGTCACCACCGAACTGACAATCACTAACTTCTTCTTCCTTTCTATCTCTTTAAAAACAAAAGCAAAAAACAACACCTTCCTATCCTTAACTTTGTATACTGTGCTTGGCTTTAACAGATTTAACAGTTTTTTGTTACCTTGTGGTGTTATCATTGCTTGCATTGTCTTCCTCATATGTAAGTTGCTTTGGATAAAAGCATCTGCTAAATGACTAAATCTAAATGTAAATGTGTCTGCAGAATCCTCCTCATAGAGTATGTCAAGACTTATTAGCTCGACCAAAGAGCCATTTTAAATTGATAATAAGGACTATATGATTGAACATATTGATACAATTAGTTTTGAACTGAATCACTATATTATATACTAAGAAAAATTGATATTTGTTATAATTTTTAAATGTGCTGTTCACAAATAAGTCTGAATATACTTTAGGATGATTTTGCTGACACTGCTCAGTATTAGTTTCAGAGATAGCCCTGTCAGGGAAGTTAGCCCAATTCTTCATCATAGCTGATTAGTTAAGTACAGTACCATAACATTGGTCACATAATAGTATTGTGTCAGTTTAAATGTATTGTTATTAATTAAATGGCCCGAAAGCGGAACATTCAAGAGTGCAGATTCATTATGAATGAACAGATTAATTATGAATGAATCTGTTGGTTTCTTTAATGAATGGTTGAAGTGAAGCTTTATGGATATGATTTCAGTGTGGGATGCACAGCTAGTGACGTTGACAAAATATCAGGAATGCTTGACATTCCAGTGCAACAGTCATGCAGTATTCTACTCTTGTGAGGCATATAAACATTTCTTTAAAACTGTCATACTGTTGTCATTTTAATTTGATCTTGCGTGCTGTGGTTTTGCTCACCCTCTGTAATCTCTCGTTGGAGTCGGGTGTGGTGTGAAGTGGAGGGTCTGTGTTCTGGGTGGGAACCATAGACCGTATAAAATGGGAACCGACTCCAAAATATAGATCACGCGTTGGCCTGAGTTTTTTTTTTTTTTTTTTTATTGGCGAGAAACACCGCCCCCCCGCGGAGCACGGCAGTATGGCAAAAACAACAGCGCTTCAGTCAGGACTAAACCATTCCCGTGACAACGGAGCGATACAATCACAGATTTCCACAAATCTGGAGAAAAAAATAACTAAAGCCTTAAGACATTTGAATCGTTATTTTGCCAAACACAAATAATGGCACGTGTCCCTATCCCAGACATTTGGTAACGTTTCTGAGGATTGTTTCGTTCCCCATGAATTGAAAATGAGTGGTGCGGTCCAATAGTATTGAAGGCAAAGCTGAAAAACGGTTTGTTTTCACCGAGAAGAAGAGGTGCTGCTGATATTCGCCGCCGCAGCACCGATTTTTAAAAACGGTTGTAACGTTAATTTTATACCTGGTTGGTTTTCGGACAGCAGTTTCCTTAGCTCGCCATGGCTCTGTGCGGGGGTGTCGGAGCCATGGCTTTGCCCAGCGAGCTTATCGTCCACATATTCTCTTTTCTGTCCGACCGAGACAAGCTCCGGGCCTCGGCCGTGTGCTCGCGATGGAGGGAGTGCCTCTTCTACCCCGCGCTGTGGACCGAGCTCAAACTGCGAATAGCTGGTGGTTGTAGCAGCAGCAGCAGCGGCGGCTCCGGCTCCGGCTCCGGCTCCGACGAGACACCGAGGCTGGAGTTCCTCATGCGGAAGTTCGGCTCGTTCGTCCGCGAGCTGCAGCTGGAGCTCGCACCGGTGGAGGGCTACCTCAGTCCTCTGAGCAGCGACCCATCGTCCACCAGGATGGACCAGCCTCCCGGTCCCGACAACGACCCGCAGCTCTCCGAGCGATGGAGAGACGCCATGGCCACCTACCTGGACCAGGTGTTGTGCGTGTTCACCAGCATCCGCAACAACAGGTAACGTCAAATTCGCAACAACAACAAATAACGTTGAATCCCTTTCTGAGTTTGTTTTTATTCAATTTCAGGATTTCGCATGACCCCCTCGGTTTGTTGAAATTTCGTAGTAACGTTAGCCTATTTGGTGCGTCGCAGTAAGCTAGCTGCTAGCTAGCTTAGTTAGCTATAAACAAACCCTGTCATTAAGAGTTACGTAATCGGGTCGTGTTTTTGCGGTGGAGTTGGTAGCCAGCGGTAGCATTTTAATATCCCCGAAGACGTTGTAAATACAGCGGTGTTTTGCTGCTCAGTTTTACATGAACACCGATCAAATAACGGCGTAACGCTTCGCTGTCAATGCCAAATCAAACGCTCGTCTGCGTTTCTTTTGTTGCCAGTTCCCTTTTCTATGTTACATTGGGGTCTTCATACCAGCAGACACAATGCAGCTCTGGCGGTGGTGGCCGGGGAAGGTTTTGTTGGCTGTGACTTGCTGATATCAGCACTGACACACACACACACACACACACACACACACACTTGTATACAGTGCACGTGTAACAGTTATAAACATCTGGTATGTCGTTGCATACTGAAGGATGGAATCACCTATGTGCTGCATACATGAAATGCAGCCACTTGGCTTATTTCTGCTGATTTCAGTAAAACGTGACTTTGAACGTTGAGATTCCTGATTTCAGTGCAGAACCTCTCTCTATTATACCTTCTCCCACATTCGCTATTGTTACCCACTGTGCTGTGTAGCACTGAAATAGCACCCACCCAAAGCTGTGCGGTTCATGTCTTAGTTCTGCTGAGGGGGCTGAAACCTTTGCGGCTGCCTGACTTCTTCTCATTGAGCAGTTTCCAACATTTTCCGTCCAGGAACCCGCTGAGGGACCTACCCTGTGTGTCCCAGTTCCGTGCTAAGCACTCGTTCTAACATGGTTTTGAGTTGTGGCGTAATCAAGCTGGAACTATGACAAACCTAGGTACATCCAGATGTCAGTTTGCATGCAGAATTTGCTTGATTTTTGAATGTGTAGTTAGTGGATAGTGGTCAAACGAGCTCACCACTGATCAAGGCAAATGCCAGCTGCCATATCTAACCATATCTAGCTATGTTATCAGGTGACCGAAGAGTCAGTTTCTCATGAAACTTAACATTGGTCCAACTCCACTGGCACTTGTTAAAAATAATGAGGATAGATAACTCATTGTTTCTTTTATTAGCAGTTTCGCACATTAAGAGGCTGCACTTAAGACTGCTGTTGGTTTCACTGCAGAAGTATTTTGTGAACGTTAGTTCTCATCTGATTTACAGGAAGTGGGCTGCATGAAACCTAATATACGCCGAAACTAGTAGGTAGGCCCTGTGTCGTGTGTGGCTGCATGTTGCAAATGTGGTTGATAATCCTTTTCCACGTCTTGCATTGGTGATCTTCCAAACATCATTGTCAAAAAGAGATTTAGACAGTCAAGAATGTAATTTGGTGCGATTTGAGCTCTATGCTCACTGTGACTGCTTTTCAAAGCATTTTGGCATATAGTCTGCTGCTTGATTGTTGCTCGGAACATAGAGATATAGATCTATCTATCTATCTATTGGCTCTAGACAGCAGTGCAGCGAAGTGCAAGGCAGCCATAATTCTGTCATGATAGGACGGGGCCCGGCAATACACAGAACCAGGGCTAGATTAGATTGCAAAAAATTGCTACAGTTTGTCTGAGAGGCAACCTCCATTCTGAAGTTGTTTGGATTGGAAATGGTTAAACTCAACTCCCAGTCTAGCTACTGTTGCGTCTGTTGAATATTCATGTGATAGAACCAGATACGCAACTTACAGCAGTAATGACTGTAACAAATGTTGACAAAGCATACAGAGAATAGTTAAACCATCCTTTTGAGATTATTGTCACATGACTAGGTTTGGTCAGTAACAGGCTGACTTGACAATACTAACAAAAATCGAATGGGGTGTTGGGGTGCACCTCACGCTGACGGTTTCCCATTGTTAATTTCAAAGGAAATTAACTTGCTAACAATGTTGTTGGATGCAGAACTTTCACATAGTAGTCTGCATTTGCTGGTGTCCACAGGACTACTCACCAAGGTTTGAATGGGATTTGACCACAAGAGAGAAACAACGCCCATCTGTTTTTAATGTATCTTGAATATATTGCTTACACGGTAACTGTCAAAAGACACACATCTTCGTGTTTTGACCGTTAACTGTCCTGTCAGCTCAAAGGAGAGCATTTAGCTAACACAATGATAATTTTTGTTTCTTTTCTGTATTTCTAACATTCTCTCTCATTCTCTAGAAACCTGCAGAAGCTGAGTCTGTATGGAGACACGTGTGTTCTCCAGCAGGAGGGACTATTGGACAGCTCCAACCTGCACCAAATTCACCAGGGGGACAAAAAGATCAACGAGTAAGGCTGAGCATAGCAACATAAATGTCACTTTCTGTCGAACGTCACGAATGGTTAGGTTCAGTATTTGTTTCTGTCCATAGAAAGGTTACTTGCATTGTAAATAAAATGTACTTTATGTAGGACTGCAACGTGATATTATATTGGGAACTGATTGATCGCAGAGCATGAATGGAAAATATATTTGTTTTCTTTTTGATATTAAGTGGATGTTTTTGTGGGAGAGTATTATTTCCAAAATGGCACCGTTGGCCCTGTTTGGAATTGGAAACAATGAACTTTCATTGCCAAAAAACGGGTAGATGTTCACAAGACAGTTTGTCATCGCCCAGTTAGCGGCCACACAGCGTCTCCAGCATCCCCACATGACATGTCGGCTTTCTGTCAACAAACTGTTGGTATTATGTAACCTAGACTGCTAAGGTGCAGCAGCCCGTGCGGATCACAGTCTCTGAAGAGGGATTGTTTAGAGAGTGAGAATTGCCAGTGATGATGTTGGCCCTAATAGACCATAAATAGAATCTGTGGTCAAGGTTATGTTCATGCCAGCACTCCAAAGTCAGAGAAAATAACCCTGTTGATGTCATCGGGGTTATCTCAGCATGAGCTTAGAAACATTGGGTTTTGGTAAGTCCAATGTTACTTTGTTGATGTCGCACCACATGTGTGTCAGGAAACTTGATCTCAGGACCCATTTCAACGTATGAAGCCCGTTTACTGTCTGGAACAGTATACAGATCATTGGCAGTTCTGATGGCGTTTCCTTTTGGTATCCCAGTACTTCTCACTCATAGCAACCATTGTGGGTTTGTTTTGCAACTCGGTGTTAGTGAGGTGGGTGGCATCACATGAAAATGTGATGTTAATGCATACCTTCTGCGCTCTGCTCTGTAGGGCAGGTCTGGAGGATTCGGCACAACCTCGATGATCGCTGTTTTTATGAACCTCAAATTAGCCAAATAAAGCCTGTGTGTTGGGTAAATGTTTGAATTGGATGATCTAAATTTAAAGTCACCACAGAGTTTAATAGTGAAATGCTGAATTTGGTTTCATAGGTCTTACATTCTTATATGAAAGCATTAAAATATGAAATTTTCTCAGTGCAGTTACATATCTACATATCCATCTGCATGAATGTGCATTGTGTTCTTGATCGTGGTTTTCTTTCTTACTCATAAGGTTTATTTTTTTAGTATAACATTTGCCTTAGTGCTGGTATAAACTGCTCTCATGGTGTCTTAAATTTAACAGGCAGGAAGCTATAGTCATGTTGGTAGAGTGAATTGAAGTTAATTCTCCTTCTCCCTCTCTTCATTACCCTTCCCCTGTGCTCTCTGCAGAATCCAGCAGTTGTTCATGGAGTTGTTGTCTAACAGCAGGCAGCTGAGGTGGTTGTCTTGTAGCTTTATGCTGGGTCTGGTGACTCCCTGCTCCTTAGCCTGCCTGTCAAATCCCTCAGCTGAGACCCTGCAGCACCTCAGTTTACTAGACCACCAGCTGGGTATGTGTGTTTCTGGATCCGTTTGTCTCTTAACTATGTAAATGCAGGTACAGCTTCAGTTATAAAAACAAATGGATTGTATCTGTTTAAATCCATTAAATCTCCCCTGAATTCTGCTCAGGTCCCCTCATCTCACCATCAGAGTTGGATCGTCTATCTAAACTGCATTCCCTGGCTCTGGATTTCTCTGATTTGACATCTGAACTTTGTGGTCTGCTGGCATCTCCACGCCGAACTCCACTGCATCGCCTCTCCCTGCTGCTCAACGGTGCCGCCCTGGAGTTCAAACCATTAGAAGGAACAGCTACAGAGGACGATTGGAAGGCACTGGTAATGCAACAACTATCTTTGTTTCTCCGTCTTGTAGGCCCCCCCCCCCCGCTCAGTGCTTAATTTGTGTCAGGAGGACACAGATAGAGGGTGCTATTCCGGCAGGTCGGGGAGAGAAAAAGTCACAGAATGCATTAAAAACCCACAGAGCCTGGAGCACATCGGACAAAATGTTCAAAAGAAACGACACCGTCATCACACACAAAGTATTATTTATTTACATTTATTCACAATTATCACACCAAATCAGCAGGCGGAGGCGAACAAAGAGATGTTTGTCTCTCTCTTGATGACTGTCCCTTTACTTCCCTGTTGTTTTCCTTCTGTCTGTGGCTCGCTGCTACAACGGGGGAATGTGGTTAGGCTAAGCGACTTAAGTGATGTGTTCCGTCTGTCTGCCGTGCCGCACACCCTAATGTAGCCATGCTCATTTCACAGCACAAACGCCTGCTGAGGGTATCCTAACTAAAATCGCAGTAACACTAGCTGAGGTGGCGTGCATAAAACTCACACGCTGACCTGACCTGTCTCTCTTCTTTTTTTTTTTTAAAACAACCAGATTTATAATGCATCCTAAAAAGGCAAACAAGTGATCTACGAGTAACTTCAATGGGAAATAAAAGTGACGGAACAGATAACATTTATTTACACATTTTGATGGTGAGAAAGGAGGTGCTGGCCCCAATGTGGGAGTTTCCCGGATCCTGTTTCGGCATAGATTAAGCCCTGCCTAGAAAAATGATTCCAGGCCAGCGTCTATTTGATAGCCCCGCTATTTGATGACAAGATGTGAATGTTGGTTGAATTGCCCTATCCCAATGAGTGGCTATGTCCGTGTGTAAATCACTCAGGTTTTACCTGATCCTCCCCAGGTTCGTGTGAGTGCCAATCTGCGAGTGTACATCATGGCCCTGGAAGTCGACAGCTCAGAGCTCCTCAGGGTTCTAAAGCCTAGCCTTCCTCTGGAGCGCCTCCACCTCGACAGTTACAGCACACTGGTGACAGACGCCACATTGGAGCTCATCTCTCAGCAGTATAACAAAACGCTGACTCACTTTCTGCTCCTGAGGGATGACCCCGACTTCCCCGACCTCAGCGTCAATCGGAACGAAGACCCGTTGGTCCTTTTGGCGTGGAGGTGTACTCAGCTGGCTGTACTAGTGATACATGGTGAGTTCAGCTTGTCGTTTCGAGGATAAGGTGACATCCGGGTCATTCTGGTCTGTGCTGAGCCAACCTTATGATGGCAAACCCAAGCAGTTGTAGTGGTTACATATAGTCTATAAATTGGTTCTGGCTGGTTGGAGTGATCTGAACTGCTTTAGACTCCACTATGGGTTGGAAGCGAAGAGAAACAGTGCTGACTTTAAATCTAATACTCAATTGCTTCAAATCACATGTTGTTAATACTACTACTACACATGACTTCCAGTTGTGTTGTTGAACCCTAGTTTTACGTTCAGGTGAGCTTGTCAAAAGGGATTTGCTTTGAACTTTCCAGAACTGATGTGCTAATTTTCAGTGGCATGGTGAATTGTACTTGTGGTAAGATAATGAGGCCTACGGTAGTTCTTTTCCAAAGCTTGACACAGCCATGGGTGACCATGGTTAGCCACTATCATATAAATGACTAACCTACATTCATGGATTTTTTATTTTAATTTTTTTGGCCTCTTGGTGGGACTACAAGAAGCTGTAAACGCTACGATAAAATATCATCATGGTTTAAAGTTGTTATGGTTAGCAAACGGTTGCCTATTTACACATCCTGCAGACACAGGGCAACATTAGCATTCATTTGAAGTTGTGTTACTGGCCACCTTATGGATTTTAAGCCCAATATTCACTCTTCTTTTAGCTCTCTTTTGTTCTCCACCAACTGCTGAGAAAAATGTTTGGCTCATTGGCTACTAAATGCTAGTTAGTCGCTAACTTTGTCTGTCAGGTGTTTGATGCTGTGCAGGTAGCATACAGGGGGTTTATCTTTGCTGAAAACCACTTATAATCTGTGGGTTCATCACTATGAGCGACATCTTTAACATTACACATAGAGCTTTTATCCATTGTTAATGTAAAAATATTGATTAGAGCAGCTTTAAGGATTGCGTCTGAGATTTTGGTTCCAACACAAGAAACTGCTATTCCACAAACACGAAGAGCCTAATTTCAATCGGATCTTCTTAAATAGAATATAATTAGTGTAAAGCTGTATAGCGTATTCATTATTTATCCTGCAGATTGGTCCAGTCTCCTTGAACACGTCTCTCCCTGTAGGTTACACTGTATGGTCCCATAACTTGGTGGCCATCTCTCGGCTGCGAGGCTCCAGTCTTCGCGTCCTGACCGTCTCTGAGGAGAGCATCGACTTTGATCCAGACCAGTCGGTGTGCATGGAGGGCAACCCGGTCCATAACCTGGTCAAGGAGGTTTCGCTGGGCCTCGGCCGTGTCTGGCACCCCTGCCTGGATTCCAGCCTGGTGTTGTCCGAACCCACCCAGCACTTCCACCACGAGATGCACGCCTTCAGTATGGGCATGTAGGCAGGGAAGGCAAATCCAACACATCACAGCCTAAACGGTGTCAAGACCAGGCCAGACCAACCTCAGACCTCTGAACCAGGCCAAAAGCAGACCTTAGTGGGACATCTAAACTGGATCATAAAATCGTTTTTATTTTACTTTTATTTTTTTGTGTTTCCTTCACAGGGGTTTTAGTACACGATCAAGTCCTATCATTTTCCAAATGATTCCCTGTTTTCTTGCATCGCCTCTTGATTATCCAGTGACTTGGAGAACCAGATTCAGTCTTTGATGTTTTAAATACATTTTCAAATTAAGAATATCCAATTAAAATTGAGCAAAATTCTAATTAACATTTGATATTTGTTCAGTTTGAAGTCAGTCTGTGATGTTTGACCACAGACAAGACTTGCATCATTACCATTTTTAATTTGTCTGATAAAATGGGTCATTTTGCTGCTTCAAATGCCCTCGTGTCTGGCATGGCCCAGTCTGGCCTGGTCTTGATTAACAAGTATTCAGAGCTCATTGTCTCTCCTTCACCACAATAACCTCCACAGCCTCTGTATGATGTAACTTTTGTTATTTCTTTCTTTTTTTTTTCTTTTTTTTTGTGGACTGGTTTTCATCTCTCCCAGCTCTGTGTATAATCTTGTTTTTCCTGTGTGGTGGTTCCCTTGCCTGTTTAGGCTTTGTGTGTATTTAAATACAGATATATTATCCTGCTCACAGCTAGAACAGGGCAGGCAGGTGGGTTGAGTGATGGACCAGTGGGATTTGGGGGGGTGGGGGGGGGGAGATGTGTGTTCCGACACAAGCTACGAGCTTTACTTGTGAAAGTATTTTTCTTTTCTCTTTAAACCTTTGCTCTGTGTCGGCCTGTCTGTCTGCTCCACTCTAGCGAAAGTTGGAATTTGTAACTAACCGATCAATCACTTCCTGGGTAACACAACCGTAGCTGCTTCTGAGCATCTTGTGCACTTGTCCGCTAGTTCGAGAGCCTTGCCAGTAGGGTGGGAATCTTTACTGTAATGTGGCTGACTGTGGCTGCTGCTAATCAGTTTCAATGCTGTTGTCAGCAACAGCCAGGTCAGCGCTATGACTCAGATTTACAACCATTGTAAAGTGAGTGGCATTTAAAATCCAAGTGGTTTTATTATTTCAGCACCTTACTGATGGTGTTATGGAGAATATTGTTACATGCTTGCAGCCAACACACTTCCCACCCTGCTCACTTGTCGACTTTTCGGGACACCTCACTAGTCGCTTAAACGTAGAGCCTCGTCTTCCCGCTGACATTCAGAGCCAAACCGTAAAATTCAGCCCGTCGCAATACAACACACCCCTCTGTTCTGTTTTGATCGTTAGTGAGCTGGTTGTAAGTCTTTTTTTTTCTTTATTCAGGATGAATATTGCTGCCTTTTCTCTCCTCTAGTTTCACTTGTTCCAGAGCCCTTTTTGTATTTAAAAAAAAGTCAAAGAAAAGAACAGAACAGGAGTGTGCATCATAATATCTGAAGGGCTCTGAGATAAAAAACGAAAATCTTTATTATTCCACAAAGAAAATAGGTAATCATTCCATAATACCCTATACAGTATATCTGTGTTTTGAGACTTTTCTGTGACTACTTTCAAATTCACGCTGAGGCCGTGCTAAAACGAAACCAGTGTTCTGTAGGCACAACGTCCTAAGGCGGCAAATACCAAACCCAGGTTTTGCGGTCATGCCAGCAATTTTGTAGGCAGGAAGTAGTTTTTCTCAAATGGTGGATTTCTTGTTCTGGAGTAAAACATTTCATGATGAAGAACAGGGAAAAGAAAAGGATGCACTGAATGTAACTTGACTTTCATTCTGTTGGTCCAGTCAGGTTTTTGTTTTATATTGATGGCTTACTGTATAGCTATAGATATATTTGCCACAGAAATTTGACAGTCACGGCTGCTGAATACATGAGTTTGGACATTGTAGGTTCCGCTGACGGCCATGGTTATTTTTACGAGAAGTGGCACCTACAGCACAACAAGGTTTTAAGTCACGTGGCGTATTTCTGCGGCGGAGATTTTCTCTGTCAGTCTCAGGTAGGCTTTTAACATCACTATGACCAGGACAGTGGTGGTGGTGATGATGTCGAGTAAGGTGTGTGAAACAATCAGTGTGAGATATTGTCGTTTTGTTCTGTTTTTTTTTTTTTATTTCCTCTTGAGTCACAGTTGCCTTGGAAACAGCCCCTTGTTTTCTGGATACAGTTGTTGTTGTTGTTGTTGTTTATCTTGCCATCTGATAAATCCTCGCTCCGCCTTGGTTGGGGGGGTCAGTAAACCTTATCATACATTTGTTTTCAAAGATTAAGGTTGATAAAGACTGAAGAATGGCGAAAACCAATCCACTCATTGCACGTTCAGTATCTCCAGTAGACGTTCTGGAGGACCGAGAGTGGCTGTGGAGTGGAAGAAAATCCATGCTGTCAGAGGACCTGCTGGGCCCAATCAATGTCTGAACTGAATGTAGTCCATTTCCTGGGGTGAAATTACTTCTGCCTGGCACAGTGGATCTCGTCTGGCTGTGCAACTGGCTTGCTCTTCAGGCTTTCATAAAGGTGAAGGCAAGGCATGACGTCACGCCATCACCGAGTATGGTTACATCGGATGCCCCAGTGTTGTGATCTGGGCTGGGATTTTACCAGGAAAATCAAAGTTAGGTTGGGCTGTAGAGCACCTAACCCTGATAAGTAAATGCTGTCAACTAGCCATTGTTTGGAAAGTTACCCTCCCAAATGGCTTCAGCTCAGTTATTGTTGTGCACACCATGGCACTTTTGAGGTCGGGCGACTGGCATTACAGACTGTGAAGGTCCATATCAAGCTCTGTAGTTTATAAGGTTGACCGGCGATTTATTTATTTTTT
The DNA here is from genome assembly GCA_011952105.1 of Coreoperca whiteheadi. Lineage (NCBI taxonomy): Eukaryota > Metazoa > Chordata > Actinopteri > Centrarchiformes > Sinipercidae > Coreoperca > Coreoperca whiteheadi. The sequence continues at coordinate 21,888,552 of CM022480.1, forward strand.
TTCCCATGGACTGATATGGAACCAGCGTGTCAGCACTTTGCTTGGTTCGGAATGAATTGGTCCTAGTGGTGTGCCTGTGGTTACCAAATGTTTGCTCATCTGTTAACGGACCTTGATGGTTTAGCCATAATAATCTCTCTAGTCCTTGGTCCATATCTCAGGATAAATGCACTTTGGTACCAAGAGTTTCTTTTAAAGGCTGTCTGTGGCTGTATATAGAGCTGTACACGCAAACACTCAGAGGGGATAACAATACCAACATAACACATTCGGACCAAAATATGTTGGTTTTTATCTTATCTTTCTCCTCCCCTCATGTTTTTCCTCTCATCTCCTTTTTTTGAGAGCTCAGCTTTGCTCCTTTATGTGAGCGGTTCAGTGTGTTACAGGTTTGTATTGTGTATAGACGTCACCTGATAAGGACGGAGAAATCAAAGCAATCTACTGTAGGATTTAATTTCAAACATGAGAGTCAGTTTAGCTAACAGATTTTCTTCTTCTTCTACTTTTTTTTTTTTTACAAACTGATTTTAAAAAGCTGATTTTACAAACTCCATCCTCACCAACCGTGTGTGCTTCCTTTTCCTGCCTTCTCAGCTCCCCACATGGTAGTGGCTTCACACTAGAAGTCCGATGTGTTGTTTCTACCCAGAATAAAAGGAGGGGCAGTGGTTTTCCCCAGACTACGGTCCGCTAGAGCAGGATAAAATTTTCATTTAACTATAATAATCCCATTTTGAAAATGTATAAAGTGCTGTTCTAACCGTGACTTTCACTCCCATAGAGTTATGAAAGTTAGAAAGTCCCTCCAATATGGAGGCCGCAGGACAAATTCTTCATCAAAAGTTAATGTTTGGACAATTTGTGAAGTATTTTAGGAACATTTAGGTCACAAAACTGCAGCGAGAAAAAGGAAAGACAATGTTGACCACATGCGGGAGAGCAGAAAGGCATTGCAAAACAATGTCGGCTTTATTATTGCTTCCGTCAGATTTTTGTTTCTTCACTAAGACACCAACATGTTCGTGAAGATGGTGTGGGGAAGAGCTCTATGTTGTCCTTGCAAGGAGAGAAGAGGTGAGACAGAGTTCTGCCCGTAAGGCAATGCTGCTAGGCAAATTACTTTACACTCCAATAGAGTTTAAGAAACTAGAAGACAAACATGGTCACAGTATGGCATAGCATTTTGAAAACTAGTATCAGTGGAAACACGACTTTTCCCTGATTTCTGTGTATCATCGATCAATAGCTAGTATTAAGCCATCTTGTGCCTGGAGTCTTACTGCTTTTCAAACCTCTGCTCTCCCCGAGGTCTTAGCTTTGTGTTGTTTTGTAGTTGTTGCTGTGATTGTTAGTTCACTATTTAGGGAAGCAGCATTAGAAGCTACAGTAGCTAGGGTTTCAGAACATGTTTCTTGTAAGCTTTCAAACGTGTATCCAGTAGAAATGTGAGAATACGATGCTATGAATGTGTGTGAACAAGTTGTCAGCAGTGCAGCCATCATATGTTTTGTTTTTGTGTGTGTGTATTTAAGGGGGGGGGGGGGGGGCTCGCTCAAGTTCGGCAGTGCAGTCTTATCACTTCTACTGCAGCAGGAAAGGAAACAGGAACATAAATCTTTCGTTCTCAGGGTACAATTGGAGGGAAGGTTACACTAGCTCAGGCCTCTAGCTCACTCATATGAATATTAGGAGTCACTGGATCTGTTCTCCTCCCTAGATGTGTTTTAAGCTGCCAAAGACCACAGTGGAACAAACTAATCCCAGACACAAGTCTATCTGAAGTGCCCATGTACAAACACACTGGCAGGAGGCTGGTCCAGTATTCTTTTCTACTCCACACCTCCTAGTACTTTTCTATTCTGACATGTCTTTACTTTTGTCCTTACTGTTAGTTGTTCCACTCCACTGTTGGTTTCTTCCAGCTGAACTCCGACTACTGCCACTCTGCTTTGGTGTGTCCAATCTCTGCTCTTGTTATACTATGGACCACACTGTGCTGGACCAGGTAGGATGTCCACAATCTCGTTCTGTGGAAAAAGAGACCAAAGCAGACCCGTAAGCAAAGCAAAGTTTGGCCAGTGTTGTGTTCGTGGCTGCACCCCATGTTCAGAGATGTGGGATTTCAGCACTCAGGGTCAACCCCGCATGCTGCTGAGGCAAAGCAAGGCTTTTCGGGTCCAGCGCAGTATACTTCTATAGTGGGACAGGCTTAAGCAGAGAGGTCTGGAGTTGGATCATGTCAACAATATTTGCTCACGACCTTATCCCTCCCTCGTCCTCGTTTTTCCATCATCTGTTTCACTGTGAGGAGTGAATGAATGTAAAAAAAAAACCATAAAGGCGATGAGGAGTTTGGTTCAGTATCAGAACCGGTCAGGGACTAAACACTCCCTCAGATGCTTCCTGAATCTACTTTCTGACACATTGTAGCTTCCCAGCTACGGCAAAGGCCAGTGTTCCTGATCTGATGTGTTGCATGGCAAGCCCGCGGCCAAGGACAATTTTGAGGGCAAGTGTTTACGCTCAGGCCTTTGGAGCTGTAAAGCGATTCGCTGCTAGAGATCTGCTAGGAACAGGACATTCCACATGGGGGTCGCTCAGGCCATCTGACTGGCAAACAGTTTACTACATGGCTAAAGGGTCTAAATGAAAATCAGGCTCTATATAAATATATACTATATATATATTTTTTTTTTTTAAACTTTGAATGAGTTTGTCTGTTTGTTTCAAGGGATCGGCGTCACAGCTAGTATTAACGGGTCACACCAGATTACCAGCTGGTCTGAGCAAAGTTGAGGTGTGATACCATTTTAGAAGTGGTTGTTTGAAGTGAGTCGCTCTTTCAGAGGTCGACTGTGTTTTTCTAACGTGCGTTTCTGCAATGCCAAGCTTTGCTTTCACTGGACGCTTCAGCGTCCTGAGGCCACTTTGGGGCCCTCTGTGTCCGGCACACAAAAGGTCACAAATGAAAGCAACGTCCACTGACTGTGCTGAATATAAGGACTGGCTACTCTTTCCGTGAAATAAGTTGGTTTCACCCATTCAATCAGTCTGCCAGGTTAAATAACATCACTGTAGAATAAGAGGAAGTTGGTCTGCATTTTTAGTACACGCATGAATAACCACAAGAGTCACAGTATGTATTCGCTATGGATACACAGAGGCACCTGGAGTCTGGGCTGGACTTGTTTATACACCATATGCAGACAGAGGTTTGTGTATGACTATACTGTGTATACACCGAGTGATTGGCACACAGCTAGCAGAGCCTTATTTTTAATGAGATCAGCCATTAAAATGACAGGTTTTAAGGCTTTAGGGGGGAGATTGGGTGTCAGTTATTCAGGAGACCATTACCTGCAGTTACTGTACTTGGCTGTGGTTGCAGCCGGTTCAATCTGCCCTTTTGACCTGTTTGTTTTTTCGTTTTCTTTTTCTGTGCTCTTTATATGCCTTCATAGAGAAATCCTGGAAGAACAGGGCCCCTGTGGCCTGATGGGTAATCAAATCCACAGAGCTGGCCTCTAATGTAGTCCATCTGCGACAGTTGGCCTTGACAGCTTATTAAAACTGTTGCAATCGCAGAACTGTAGACATGAAGGGATCTGGGTACGTCTGTCCTACCAGGCCCGTACACAAAGAGTTGGCTTTGACGAGTCTTTTGCTAATACCATTGACATGGACGACAGTGTGAGCGTGTGTTATTTTAGTACCAAAGCAGCAGACTGTGTCAGATCTGCATTAGTCTAAACACAGGCTCAGAGCCACAGGAAGACACACTTTCCACTTTGATCATTGCTCAGACCCGATGCCAACCTGAGAGTTTAGAATATTGACTCTTGGGATGTTTGCAATGTTTTGGAAAGTATACTTAGAATAGCTGTAGAAAAGAGGTATTAAGATGCTTCTGGGTCTAAAAACCTTCCCGAAGAGAGATTTAGGGAAGGTAACGAGTTTCTGAAGGGATTACTATTAAGAGACAGGGTTTCCTCATCACAATGTGAGATTTCAGACGCTTCCTGTTTTATTTTTCTCTAAATGCTTAGACCATAGACTACTACCAGTACATGCAAGACTTGGATTGGGATCACATAGGGCTGGACTCATGCAGGAATGTGAAGAATCCAATTAACATCCTGATGTATATTTCTGTTACTTGGAGAAAAACACTGGATGTGCATTGCGCTGGCATAAAATCAGTGCCGCGTAACAGATATAGATAGATGTGTATAAAGCTTGATATATTCTCAGTGAAGGGGAGGTTCGCACAGAGCAGTTGGCCACACTGAGAGCCTTAGAGGAAGGCTGGATTCGCCAGTTCTCAAATTCAGCCTTAGCTGACACTGAAACATGTTTTCCAGCCAGCTTATGATGATGATGATCTCAGCGTAACGGTGATGAGGGTATTATACTTGCCACACCGTATTTATAGAGAAGAAACAATAAAATGTCACTGATAGCATAACTTGGCCAAACTCTGTCAGTAGTTCTGGTGCATACCGTAGAGGTTGGTGTAGCGCCTGGCTATATCAAAGGAACTGCTAGATATTCATGCTCAGTATCAGCCTTCATTTAGATCAGATCTTCATTTAGATCTCCGCTACTGTGGCTCTGATGTTTCTGGCTGCTTAACAAAGTCTTTCTTGTCAAGTCTGGAGAGCCAAACCTCCTAATTAGCCAGGCAGGCAGGACTGCTTCCCAGTCCAGCCTCACAACTATGCAAGAGGAATGCATATAATCCACACTCTTATTATTTTTTCTTCTTCCAGTTTTTATATGTTCTTTTCTCACTGTCACACAGTAGAAATGAAGACGTGAACTAATAAGATCTTGCAATGACAATACTTGGCCTTATGATGATTTATGAAATCTTATCATTTAGTTTTAAGATCTTTTGATTCTGGTCAGCCAGCCCAGCGACAGCAGCGGTGACAGCGGGCTCACTCTTGGTCTCTGTGAGACTGGCTAGACGGCCCCTAGTTTTATCGTGGTACGAATGTTGTGCATTTGTTTAAAATCAGGACAGTTTGCAATAACAGCAGTCTTACTAGTGGCCACCAAGGGGCACAAGCAGTGCTGACAGCACCCGGCTGCATCTTTAGAAAACCGTTGAGGAAGAAATATAAACTATAGAAATAGATCTATAAACTCACACACTGCATATTTGTATAGGTATCAACAATGCATTACCATGGTATACTCTTATGCAACACATGTCCGGGTTCAATTTCTGAACATGAAGTATGTTATAAAATCACAGACTTTGTAAATCAGAAGCTATGTTGTTGTGTGTGTTTTGCGAAAATGGTTTTACCATCCTCAATGTTGAATATTCTGAGCGTTGTGTTCCTGTGTGGTTGTGTCTGTTAAAGTGAGCACATAGCAGTGGGTTTTACCTTCCTTCCTGGAAGCGGGGAACCAGACGTAACCCAAAACACAGCTGGACCAGATTTCAAAGAACAAGGAGCATATTTCGTTTGCTTCTTAAAAACCTTCAAATCCGACCTGTACACGGTTTTACAAACATCCGAGTGTAGTCTCTAGCTTAATCGATGCCTGTAAAACCACTCTTAAGTAACTTTTAAGACTGAAATGATATAAAAATCTGATTTGAGACCTTTCCAGCTGTTTTTTGTTTTGTTTTGGTTTAGTCTGCAGGGGAAGAGTTCTCTCCAGCTGAGAGGACAGATTTTATCATAAAGAACAGTGTTGATCCATGGTTCTGTCGCAGAGAAAAGGGAGGCTACGTTACAGACCTCCATGTGAAACCTCTTAACTGACAGGTGGCGCACACTTGAGGGGTCAACCTGCCGAAAGTGTTGATTTGAATTAATGTTGAATGAATGCTTCTCTTCTTTTAGACAGTGAATAAAAGCATTAAAATGTTGTTTGCCTCCATTGTCTTCTTGCTTCTTTACCACCTGCGTCCTGGCCGGTAACACAGACAAGAATCCCAGACCTCCTGGGGTTTTAAAAGATGGTCACTATGTTATTTAGCCTTGATAACAAGAAACTGGTTATTGGAGTTCTTCAGGTTTTACAGCCTTTTTACGGTTATACTGGGATGGTCAGTGGATCACTGATCTGTAAGAGTTCCTGCTGCTGAAGTCAAGACAAGTCGTCTACAGCTAGTCCACCTCTCCAGTCAGGACTGCCGATTACCTCCGTCAAAATGCTAATAAACTGTATTTGTATTGTAGATTTCAAAAAGCAAATAATAAAAAAAAAAAAAATAATTAGAGTGGAAACAAAACCGGTTGTACTAGCCCAGTGAGTCCCATCTCCGGCGCCGGACGAGCTGCCGAGAGGACCTGTTAGGGGTGGAGGCCTTCAGTTGGACCTGACATAAGAAGGAACTTCATGGTTACTCAAAGAGCTCTAATAAAGAAGCCAAACTGGAAAGGACTAATGCCCTGGAATATGTCTAATGAAAGGTCTCTAATGATCCCGAGCGTTCAAATCGGAAAGAGGAAGTAGGCCCTGAGCCCTCCCATTCATCGGTTGAATGTCATTTCCGAACTGTGTTACCACTGCATGAAGCACGAAATTAAAATTCCACTGTTTTCCTCTGTCCACTGTAATTAATAAAGCCGCAGCACTTCTTTTGTCATCGCACGGCAGTTTGTGTCAGGGTTGTGCTTACTTGAAATATGCACATTGCATACGCCACGTTCCTATATATAGTTCCTTCTATAGGCTTACAGAAAGCCCGACTCCATCCGAGGGAGGGCGGTGAGGGTTGATGAGGCGGGAACGCTGGCGTGAGCTCTTCCCAATGGGCTGACACCCCAGAAGGGCCTGGTAACACGTCCCTGCACTGCAGGGCTTTTTCCCTCAAGGGAGGAGGCGGCATGAAACACTTGCAAATGAGATTTCAACCACTGTCACCATGACAACGCTACAATGGGGAAATGCAGGGAAAACTGTTGGGTACTGAGGAGCAGAGAGAGGGGAGGAGAAGGAGATACTGAGCCAAAGCAGGCAGACCGCAACAAACCAGGGGGAAGGGTGCTTTTCCCTCTGATCACACCTTTAAGTCAATACACATATGAGGTATAATAAAAATACAAGACATATAATAGAAAAATATTGAGACAGCAAACTGTGGTACCTAACCACCCCATGGAGTTACCATCATATCTAGCCCGTTTCAAGTCATTTCAGTGCTCAAGTGGAGGATTTGCATTTGAGCAGCAGTTGTTTCGTGCTTGAAAAGCAGAGGGAAAGAGCGTGGAGGCCCTAGATAAGAATAACAATGATGCAGCCGAAAGTCACCCCTACACTATATAAGCTATGGAACAAGGGTGCAACTCTATTCACTTTCTTCAATACGAAGGAAAGCATTTTCTGTGGTTGCTTTTACTGCTCCTAGCCTTGACGGTATCAGTAATGGCCCATAACCCTGTGCACAACCAGCCGGCACCTGCATGGGCTTATAACGACGCAGTTTGAAGAGTCACGAAACATGTTACCAGGACAGTGAGGCTTGCTGGCATTGTGAGACACGAAACTGCTGCTAACTGAACAGCGGCAGCGTTTAGTGAACCACCCACCACCCCCCCACCCCCCCCACACCACCCGGACGGCCCCCCGCCCCCCCCTCCCCGGCCCGCGCGGCCGCCCCAGGCCCCGCCCACACAGCCGA
>CM022480.1:21896224-21938877 GCA_011952105.1 Coreoperca whiteheadi
CGACATATATCGTTCCTGGACAGTGGTCTGGGTTTGGGTGTGGTGAATATGAAATCGCAGGGAACTACTTGGGCGGCGGGGATGATTATCCCCCCCCCCCCCCCCCTCACTGCACAGGTAGGTATGGCTGGCCTTCTCGGGCCCTGGCCAGGCTGTTTGAGCCACACGGTTAAATGCACACCGTTGGCGTGGAGCCATGGACGTAAACAAACACGCCTGTGGATGTCTGACGTTGTGTGTTTGCACCCAGACGCATCCCTGCCGATTCTTGCTTGTTGCCTTGTTGCTTAATGCATTAGTATTTATTATTTGTGTATTTGTTGCAACTCCTGTTAGTCTTATAGATGACTTAAAGACGCGTCATTTTGAGGGCGTCATGCTTTGATTCCACGTATTTCCTGGTGAAATTACGCAGGATCGTGTGGAATTCTCCTAAAGTCTTTAATGTGCAAACCCTGACATACTCAGCAGGGCTGAATCGCTTTGATTGCAACTGTGTGTGTAGTTGATACTGCAGCAGGATGACGCTGATGAATCCCCAGCGAAACGGCAGGAATCCAGCAGGGCCACCCGCAGATATGAAGCCAGGAAATCGACTGCGGTTTGGGCGGTTGGTTCCCACTTTGATGTGCAAGAGCTGTGCAAGAGCTGTGCAAGAGCGGGACTCACGGGGGTTTTACTTTCAGTCTTAGACGCACAGTCCAGAGCTGCATGGTGTTCAATAGAGCTATATAGGCAAGGCCACGAACACATACTTTCCAAATCTATGAAATCAGACATAAGTTTCCAGATCTAAGTTCAATATAAATGTGTATTCCCCTGGGGAGGGGGACTCACACTCACAATGTGCAGTTAATTTAATAAACGTGTGTTTTGACTGTGTCTAGTAGGGGCACAGCCATTTCGACTGGCTTTTGATTCACCTACTATCAGTCAGATGTTTCTTGTGTCAATGCCAGCTTTATTTATATAGCACTATTCAAACAACGCAGGTTGACCTATCTGCTTTAGGTATAAAAAGAAATAAATACAACACATCCGAATTTAAAAAATCTCTTATCTATTTCAACAATCGGGATACACCATGGAAAACAAGTGTGTCTTAAGTTGTATTTTAAAAACGAGTACGGAATCAGCATCCCTGACAACATACATGGGTAAGCTATTCCAAAGTCTAGGTGCACGATCCCCTTTCCGGCTCAACTTGGTCCTTGGAATTTTAAAGCACAATTTTGAGTCTTGGGGATCTCGGGACAGCAGGAGCACTCCTAGAAATTCCGGGTCCCCTGAAAACACTTCCCACGTGACGTCTTTCAGCTCCAGTAGGCCCAAGGGTCATCATTGAATGTTACACGAGTACATATGCATCAAAGCACTTTCCAGCGCTTTTTTAGTGGTATTAGATGCTACTTTGTTTCCCTTTAGGTGTTTTTCAGGAAATATCGTGAAAAAAACACTAGTCTGTTTTTATGTGGGTGTGAAGATAAATGCAGCATGCATGTAGTAGGCTGCGGTACTTCCACGCACTTGTACCGCCGGGCGGCGTAGCACATAGATTACTACAGCCCAGTTCCCCTTTTATAAGAAAAAAATGAAAACTTGCAGGCAATGGTAACGTGCGCAGACGTAAACATTAAGGGAAATGTGGGTTTTAATGGGTAAGCTAACACCTCGTATGCCTTGGCTATCGGTTTCAGAATAAAACCTGTTCAGCAGATGGCGGTAATGCACCACAACGACGCACGTCAGCTGCCGGTAAACCCGCAGTAAAACAAGAAAGGGCAGCGGAAGGTAGTAGTAGAAGAAGAAGAGACACGACACGTGATTCGCGCTAACTGGAGGCAAGATGGCGGTGGTAGTGCGGAGCTTGCAAGACCAGCTCGAAAAAGCCAAGGAAAGCTTGAAGAATGTGGACGATAATATTCGTAAATTGACGGGGCGCGACCCCAATGAATCAAGGTAAAAACAAACAAACAGTTAAACAAAAGCCCGAGTGGTTATTCAGCTTTTGGCGTATTTCTAGCGATAAGCTAACCGACATGCTAACGTTAGCCCTGAAACGACTAGCGAACTGCGGTAGCACGAGTCGGTTGGCCAGTTAGCAAACATCACCGCCTCCTTCTGTTTGGTGATAGCTGAACCTTCACAAGCTCGACTTACGCCCGTTCAAACTGACGCATTGGGATACACGAACCCAGAGTGATTAGCTCCTCTTAGTCTCGCGGTGAAGTATGAAACCAAGCAGGCCAGTTCGGTCCTGGGCCCTGGAGGCGTCGCCCGAGTGTCCCCGCCGGTTCACCTGCTCACCTACCGAAGTCGCGACATCATTGGTGCCCAGGATGCCACTTCAGCGTTGTGTTTCGCAGCGGATGTGAGTGAGAGGAACGACTGGTTTTGGTTTCTGACCTTTCTTCCTGCTGTGTTTACAGACCGGGTCAGATGCGTCGCCTCGGCGGCCCCGTGGCAGGCCCCGGCGGAGGTAGAGGCAGAGGATTCAACCTGCTCAGGTAAGGCTGTGGCCCAGGTGGCAAGAGTGCAACGACACCTGTGTGCATTTACGAAGTGACGGACTCGCGCTAAATGTAACTAGAAAACATGCTGCTAGGTTGAATAGTTGTTCGAAATCAAGCAACATGTCTGAAATTGGCTCATGAAGAACCCACCAACTGGCACCTAATTGATACAACTGTTAGTTTGTAGGTTTGCTTCACAGGATGTATTACCACAAAGCAGCGACGCAGTCTGGTGGGACGAGGCTGTGGAATTAAAAAGCTCAAAAGGTTTTCAATAATGGACTTTTCTGCTGCCGTTTCGTAGATCATAGTCAGGGGTGGATCTACCACCCTAAAAGAAAGCCTTGCCACCCCAGTTGGCAGCAACAAATTAAAAGTTATGGCCAATTCGCCAGTTTACGAATCTCTGACCGCAGTGAATGCAGCACAAGTTTGTCTGTATGAGTTTGTAAATGGCAGCCTGTGCCCTTTTGTGGTGCGTACATACTGTTTCTCACCGACCTGTGATTAAATTCAGTACATAAATACGTCTGCCATATGTTGCCACCCCTCAAAAGTCCCTGCCCCCCTCTCGCCACCCCATAAATGTTTCTAGATCATAGCCCCGGATCATAGTAATAAATCCCCAATTTATGAGCGAGGGTAGCCTCAACACAATTCAATAAAACACTACACAGTTCAACCGCACCACAAAAGTACAACTTCCAAAGTGACCGTGGAATTGAGTCATCACCCCTTTAAAACAGTTTAAACTAAACCGGAGCATTATGACCCTCATAAAGGTAGGATTTATTGCAGGGCGGTTGTATTAGACTGCATTAGTTAGCTATGGTACCTAACAGACAGGCCGCTGAGTGTACAATACACTCAGTATTTGGACAATGACGCAGTTTTGGTTTGGCCTGAAACAGTTGTCCATATACATGAATCAGTTTTTAATTCTCCTATATTTAGTTTGGGGAAACAAATAAGCTAGAAGATAAATGATACAAAACGTGCATAGCTCGTCCATTTGTTCTTACTGGTATGAAAGTCTTTGTGAATCAGAGTTGGTTGTCCTAAAGTGCCTGCTTCCCTCTCGTCTCCGTGTCCTTTCCCAGGCGTAGTCTCTCAGACATCGGGAGCGGCGGCCCCCCTGCCAAGCAGAGGGACATCGAAGGAGCCCTGCTGAGGTGAGTTTTGAAGTGTATTTAATACGCACGTGCGTGCAACAGCAACTCTGCACGCAATTTCGTGCTGGTAAATCTATTCAAATGCCGTGGTTCATCGTCAGTGTAAAATCATGACCGTGTAGCTTTTAAGGAAGAGAGGGTAGATTAGTGACTGCCACTCAATTATGAAGAAAATGTAACCAGTTTTAGTCATTGAGTTTAATGCTGATATTAGGAAATATTCCACTTGCAGGTACTACTCAAGGGCATCCAAACTGTTTCATCTTCAAATAGCCCGTGGGCTGCTTCAGGCTGAACCGAAATCAGAAAATACGATGACTTTTATCTTCGGTTCTGTGCTCGTGTTTTTTTGTTGTCTTTCAGTTATTTTTGTACCTTTTTTTATTTTATTTTTTATTTTTCTCCTCGTGTTCAGCTCACACCCCAGGATATAGCTGACACATTTTCATTCTTTGCTTTCTGACAGATGTGAGTTCTCAATTAGCACGTCTGCCTTTACAGCTGTGAGAGCAGCAGTTGCTATGTGTGCCTAGATTAGGAAGTGTCACTCACATCCGAGCGTCTTATCTTTTCGCGTGTGTGTGTGTGTGTCTGCAGGCTGGCGGGGGACCAGAGGGCCAGGAGAGACGTGCGTCCCGACAGCGACGCCGAGGATGATGACGATGTCAAAAAGGTAAGAATAAAGTGCTTCTGTCTTCTGACAAGTGTTGGTTGCACTCTTCATATGTGCAGCCTTTGGGGGAAGGTTTATCAGGTGACTCTTGTTATTGGCCTGCCATGGAAAATACTTCTGATTGGTTGGCAGGTGTCTGGACTTGTCTCTTTGCATCTATCTTGTCCATTAATTGTGTATATTAGTGCACCTCTTGCTGCGTTATTGCAGTATTTTATATATTAATATTAAGTATTATGGTTCCAATTGTTCATTGTCTCAGTTACATGTATTTTACAATTAGACCTCCTTTCTGTTTGGCATCAACATGCATCCTGGGTAGACCAAAAGCACATCAAATGCTTCTCAAATAGTATTGTCAGGAATAGATCATCATCATTAACTGCCACATGTAGATTTCAATTATTAGGAGAAGCTAAGACATTCAGTGTTTTGAAAGACAAACAGCCCAGCCCTATCAAATTGGTTTTCTCTCTTTCATGTTTTCTGTCTCCCTCAGCCGGCGTTGCAGTCGTCTGTAGTAGCTACCTCCAAGGAGCGAACGCGCAGAGACCTCATTCAAGATCAAACCATGGATGAGAAGGGGAAACAGAGGTAGGCCAACGTGAGCCCCGAGCCTGTTGTCCTTAGAGTCAAAGCCAAAGATCTTTAGAGTCGCATTTGTTGAATTGCACCAGCAAATAGAAAAATAAGTGACAAAACATTCTGAAGCTAGGGGTCCATGTTAATCATTGTACAGCTGAAAATCGTAGTTGTTTGTTTTGTTGGTCAGGAATCGGCGTATGTTTGGCCTGCTGATGGGGACCCTGCAAAAATTCAAACAGGAATCCAATGTGTCTACAGAGAAGGTGAGGGAAACCGAAGCAAATAAATACACTTCCTGAGTAGTAAACAGCGGTACATAAAGAATTGTTTTGGCTGATTGTAGAAATGAAAGGTGCTGGATGTCAGCAGGGCCATAGTGGGAATCCCTGTGCTACAAAATGCTTTTTGATTTTATTGTATTGTCTCTGCTTTTTAAAGATCTTTGTAATTTAATGTTTGTATATTGAGGAAATTTGAAATGTGTGATTTCCATTCAGTCCACAATAGCGTCCACACCGTGGACACAGTATTTATACAATAAGTTGGGGAATAACTTGATGCCCGTGCACTACAACTGTGTTTGTCTAACCCCTCTAACTGTTTCTCTTCTCTGTCCATCTTCTGCTTTTGCCCCCGCAGCAAAAGCGACGTACAGAGATTGAGCAGAAGCTCGAGGTTCAGGCTGAGGCTGAGAAAAAGAAGGTGGAGAATGAAAAGAGGGAGCTGTTTGAAGAGAGGCGAGCCAAACAGACTGAGCTGAGACTACTGGAACAGAAAGTGGAATTAGCTCAGCTGGTAAGAAAATACTTCTTAACACCGTTTTGGGGCCAGTACAAACGAGACATTGAAGACTTAAAATAAAAGGGTTGGACAGGTGACCGGAGAATTTCAAGTTTCATTAGTGGCACTGACAGATAAATGGTTTAGAAAATGAAGGCATAGATATAGTATCCGCTAGGGTGCAAATGTGCAAAGCATGTTTAGCTGTGATTGTTTATAAAACAAATGAGAGAGTTTGTACTTTTCCAGAATTGTATTTAACCGTCTCTTTCCTCCATTGACAGCAAGAGGAGTGGACCAGCCACAATACTCGTCTGGTGAAATACATTCGTACTAAGACCAAGCCTCATATCTTCTACCTGCCTGGAAAAATGTGCTCCGCCACACAGAAACTCCTCGATGACTCCACCAAGAAACTAAATGGTCAGTAGGGTTCTTGCCCAAGCTTTAAGAGATGACGTTTCTTGTACTTTTGAAAGACTTTGCTTGTTTAAATATTGACAAGATGCGAGTCAGTCACCCAGAGAAAACAGGTTTGTGTGTGTGTGTTAATCACCGTGTAACCTCTGTGGATCTTTTGTTTTGTTTTCTGGACAGCTGTGTTTGAGGAGAGGTGCGAGGCTTTTGCCGAACACCTCAGCAAGATGGAGTCCCGCCCCCGGCGACAGCCAAATCGCGACCAGGACGGCAACGCGGCAGCAACAGGGATGGACCACTCGGCGGAGGGTAAGCCAGCAGGTCAGGTAGTCAAGATGACAGGTAACAAGGGGGGTGCAGAGATGGAGGAAGATGAGGAGGAGGGTAGGAAAAACGAGAGGGACAGGAAGGTGACAGAGAAGGATGAGGGGGAGGAAGGGGAGAAGGAAGTGTTGAAGAAGGTGGAGGAGGAGGGCATGGAGTTGAGTGAGGGGAATGAGGAGGAGAAGAAGGAAGGAGAGGAGGGGGTTAAAGACAAGGAGGCTAGGGAGAAGAAGGGAGAGAAGGAGGCAAGTCCAGGGTCAGAGGAGATGGAGGTGGAGGGCGGACCAGAGCAGGAGGACAGGAGTAAGGGAGAGGGGGGAGAAACAGACAGTAAACAGGGGCCCACAGACCTCCAAAATGAAAAGACCCCGGACACCCAGTCCCCTGAACCAACCGTAACCAGCCAAGAAGCACCAAACACCAGTCAGCAGCTCAGCCGCACTGCAGAGGAACCAGCCGTTAAGTCCTCCGGGGTTCTGGAGTTGGAGAAGGCCCCTGAGTCTCAAACAGCCGCCACAGTGCCTGGCCAGGATTTCATCAGCTCTGTCCCTGAGGTCCAGGACATAACAGTCGAGAACCAGGCTGTGGAAGGGAAAGCGGGGGATGAGGCGCCCCAGAAACTGCCTGATTCCCAGGAGGCGCCCAGCATTCCCCCTGCACCCTGTAAGGAGGACGAGGACGGTAGGAGAGGGAGGAAGAAGGAAAAGGAGCCAAGAAAGGGCCGCAGTCACAGTAAGAGCTCCTCCTCGTCCTCCTCCGGCTCCTCCTCCAGCGGAAGCTCCTCCTCTTCCTCCGGATCCAGCCACTCCTCTTCCTCGTCGTCCTCCTCTTCGTCCTCGTCGTCAAACAGCAGCAGCCGAAGCCGCAGCCGGGACGGCGGTAAGCGCAAGAGGAGGCCGTCGGACAGGGGCAGAAACAAAGGAGAAGAGCGAAGTCACCGCAAGAGAGGAGGGAGTAGCGGAGGAGGGAGGGACTCGAAGAGGAGGAGCGAGGAAGGCAGGGGCAGGTCGTCCCGGAGCGATAGGGAGCATAAAGATAGAGACAGGAAGGACAAGAGACGCTAATCAGGTTCTCATTCAGCCTCTGTATGGTAACGCTGACAAACAGGAAAAAAATTAGGGAAAAGAAACTAAACCATTTAATAAACGACACGAGATTCCAAGAGTTTTTAAACTAGCATTTCCCCTTAAAACATCACATTTTCCACATACAGGCTTATCAAAGTTTTAACAGGATGATTTTTACTGTGTAGGGATTTTTGTCCAAACTGAATTGAAACCGTGGTTTCCTGGTTAGAATTTTCCTCCAATGTTTTCATTTACAAAAGAAATGTAACTGGACGTTTAGGGGCAGGGGTGCATCTGGCAGGGCAATAGGACCCCTTTCCTAAACAGGTTTCAGAAGGGCGTAACTATTCGAGACTTTATTTTAGTCCTATCATCTGACATTTGGGTTTTAAAAAGGTCCCTGTGGAACTATGATGAAGAGATGGTGTTGAATGTTCGTTCACAGTTTTTCATCCTAATCATAATGCCATCGGCTGGGGTATTGATGGTTGGGGTAGCAGTAAGTTAAAGTACGTACACACGTGCAGATTTGTTTTCAAGTTGATGTGACAACGCTGTTAATCATTTATTTCCACTATTTGATCAATGTCAAGGCCCTTGTATCTTCATCACGGGGGTACATGTGTAATTTTCTCAAATATTGGTTTTTGAACATGTTTTCCTTTTTTTTTTTTTTTTTCTTTGTACCGACTGATAATCTGCTTCAAATTAAAGGTGAGGTATTAGTGGAAATGTGTGGGGCGTGTTGTTTTTTCAGTCATTATGGCTGAAATTTAAGATTACTTTCCATTATTTGGGCCGTAAAATAAAATACTGAAATTCCAATCACAATTTCCCAGATTCTAAGGTGACGTCTTCAAACATCTTTTGTCTAACAGACCGCAATCCCAATATAGTTTACAATGCTTTGACAGAAACAGCAAATCCTCACATTTGAAAAGCTGGAAAGTGGCTTTTTGTTCTTGAAATTGACTAACAATTCGCAAGATAGTTGACAATGTTCAATTAATCATTTCAGCTCATGCTGCATTGTAAAGTCTGCGTTTCTAGACCAAACGTGAAATGTTTTGAAATTAGGACACTATTGTCTTCGCAGCTTTCAGCAGAGCAATATCCCATCTAGTTTTAACTCATCACATCATTAAACTAATGTTTATTAAACTTTGGAGGGAGTCCATCAACTTGCATTTGGAAAGACTGATCTGCCCACGAGCAGTTGGCTCCCGGCGGCCTTGCCCTGTTTGAGTTATTGCCCTGAAACAAGTGGAAAGCCCTGGGTGAGCTAGAAAGCCATTAGCAGTGCTTCTGCCTGTGCAGGTATGTCACTCTGGACCAAAGTACTGGACTTAAAACGTTGCCATTTGATTGGCTAAACAGCCACAGTATTAATATAATACTATGAGCTATTTGTAGTGGCTTAAACGCTTAATGACCAACAAAACCAAGGTCCACACAAGCAGTTACTCTATAAATCGCCACGCTTTAATACAGATCCATGAACCTCAAGAAGAAAGTTACTTTTCTTAACAAAAACGCTAGTCATCACACTGCTTTGGCTTCTGTCCAGTTCATCAGCAGAGGTCCATTCATGACCAATTACTTGAGATAATACAGGTTGTGAGGTCACGGTTCTGTCCACTTGGTGCTGTCCTCAACTTTCAGCGCAACATATGCAGAACCCCCCACAGCCACCAACATGGTCGTGTGCGCTGTTGCGTCCTTGAGTTTACGTGGGTGGCAGAGCGTCTCCGTCTTCAGTTGTCCATAAGTTTGTTGTTGCTTCACCGTAGAGCCTGCTGTCTGAAAGCAACATATTTCTCAACGTCTTGTTGATCGGTCGCTACCGCTCACTCGGGCTGGTCTGCCAGGTCATTCTGCTCAAAGTATCTACAGGAAAGACCAAAGGAAATTAGCATTATTGCATGCACTAGTGTTTAGCAAACAAATTTAATCTGACATGGTAGACATACAGTAAGTCTTATATATATTTGAAATTGTAATATGTTGGTAGAGTCACACGAGCTTTCATATGACTAACCGTGCAGACAGTCCTGATTATATAAAATGTTATGTGACCTGACCAATATCAACTATTTGGACTCGGTGGTAAATACCTGGCAACGAGACAGATGAGCAGGTTGAGGGCAGGCAGTTGCTCATCCTCCTGACTCTCCTGAGGAATACAAGCAGGACAGACATACAGATACCAGCTCTAATATATCACATCAAGTCAAACTCTGACAAAGAAATGAGCAAACAGACCTTGCTGTGAACGGTGCGCATTTAAAATGCAGCTCTGTCTGTCTAAAGACAGAAAAACCCTGAGTTATCTGCTCTTCGTATTTCTGGCAAGACACACTGCCAGTTAGCATGAGCTGTGAGAGCTGCCATGACGGGATGCACTAGAGTGCCACCTTCTGTACAAACAGTCTGTGAAGTCTAGCGCCAATAACTCATCTGCAGTGAACTTTTAGCCACCAAAGACAGCAACAACAACAACAAAAAAAAAAACGAAACTTGTGATTTCCACTTAAATACACAGAAAAGAAACGCAGATCCTCACAGGTTAGAGGACGGCAGTACAAACTGAAGCCTACCAGTGTGCTGCGGACCTGGGCACATCTCCTGGCCAGCTGTCTGATGGAGGAGTGGGCTTCAGGCAGCAGAGGCTTCTCCAGGCACGCCAGCAAAGCATACAACCAGCAACCCTGCAACAAGCAAGCAAACAAGGTAATATAGACGCGCAGGAAATCGCAACTACTTCACAGTGTGGATAAATAAATAAACAAACTAAACTCACCAACTGTGGAACAAACTCGCGTTCCTCAAACCAACTGATTAGAATTTCCAACACCATCAGCACTGTGGACTGTAGGCAGGGAGATGGGAGAGAACAAATGCATAATTATGAGAGTATTGAACTGGTTTAGACTGGGAGCTACGTGTGTGAGTGAGGAGGTATTTTACCTGGCTCAGTCGGCTGACTATGCTTAGGAAGGGAGGGAAGCCCACCTGAGCGCAGACACACGCTTCGATTATTATTATTATTATTATGGTCTAGTATTTTACCTTGAAGTGACAGCTGAAATTTTCGCGAGGAGTTTTCTTTAAACTTTCTGAATTTTGCTGATTAAAATCTGTCAAAGCGGGACAGTATTCCAGGACCATTACAAGTGACGGCTAAATAATAGAAGTTCAATGAACGCGACTCGGTCCTTTTCTTGACACAAGCGCACGTCCACACAACCTTGCCGTAGTCCAGCGCTGGCTCTGGTTTAGCATCCGTTTGGCAGGACGAGGTGCCCTGGTAGACCGTCTCTCCTAAACAAAACCTCTTCCAGCCCTCCTCATCGGCTTGCTTTGGCTGTAGGAGACACACACAAATAGGAATTTCTCGTCCTACACGCATGTCTAGCTCAACTCTCCAGTTCTCAGCCTACGAATCTGCACGCCTCTGTCTCCTCACCATCAGCACGTTGTCGTCCAGAGTCTGGCCGCTCCAGTGGTTCCTGTTCTTTGAGATGTTCTGAAAGCAAAATGCACAGCGCCACGAGCTCTTTTGATTGAGAAAGGAGATGATGAAGTAAACATTCGTTCAATAATAACCCCGCCTGACAGCATCATGGCAGCACTTTTAAAAAGTAACATTTCTTTTATTATCCTGTGTGTATCACACCTTCCCAGCAATGAGTTGCATATCCTAAATGACAGTTCAACAAGGGGATTTTTAAGACATTACTTTAGTTTTTGGACATTTGCAACGTACACGGGACATGAGCTTTGAGATTTTATGGACCTGGACATTGTTTTTATGCGTTTTGTTTTACCTGTCGGACATCGGAGAAGTTACTGACTTGCTGCTGCTGCCAACGGAGACTCGGGGAGAACCCCTCTGGTGCAGCATGGCACCCGGCCACCTGAAACGCACAGTGAGGAAACGGAATACATTTCTCTCCTCCCGCCTAATCTCGTACATGCCAACGTTATCCATGTGTCCCTGCTAGCTCATTTAATGCTTCATGCAAGCAGCATGACAACAAATAAAATAGTGGTTGGAATCGATTTACAAAATAACTTCGCCTGATGTAGCTTGGATCAACTTTTATTTTAACATGTATTTATCGCCACAAAGCATCGTAACACAGCAATTGCAGCCTTTGTAATATCCGTCCTCACGTGGGCTTTTGGAATAAAGTCACCAAATACGATTACTCAAATGCCATCAAAAGGATCATTAAGTTAGAGAGTGCGCTGTAGAATATTCTTCTTCTTTTCTCTCCATTTGAAACGACACGCTTCACGGTGTACATTTACTCACAGAGGCATTGACAGTTTGCTTCTTCTTCAGTTTCTTGGGGTCAATCTGAGCCACCACCACCTCTGGACACAGTGACGCCTCCAACCTGATGAGGAGGAAACGTGATTCAAGCAGATGACTGACCACACAGGTTTAAATGGCACCTTTTTTTTTTTCATGGGGAAAAGGAATAATGAAAACTGTGAGATTTGTGAGACTAAAGAAAATGTTGAACATGTCATTTTGTATATTATATGGAGGTGGAAAGATAGAGTTCATGGGGCAGGGAGGGAGTGGAGTATGATGGGGATACAGGGAACAGAAGGAGAGGGAGAGGGGATCAGGATCACCAGGAAGGCACTATTTACAGTCACTAAAGAAACAGGGTTGATGGCAACAGAATATCGGAGTTATGATTTTAGTTCTAAAAATATCATGATGCTACACACTCCTGTACAGTAGGTGGCGGAATTAATCAAGCGAAGAAGACGACCTATTTCCTCCCAGATCCCTGCGCTCTGCAAACGAACCACGTCTGGCGGTGCCAAACCAAAAAGGAAAAATAAAAAAAACTCTTTAATCTGGGCTTTAACAGACTAGTTTCTGGTGCACATATGCTTTTTGTTACCTTGCGCAGTTATAATTGTTTCCACACATGTAAGTTGCTTTGGATAAAAGCGTCTGCTAAATGACTCAACGCCAGTGTAAATGCGAACAAAACGTAAATACATTTATAAAAAAAAGAGTGGAAATGGGAAGCATGAAACAATATGTAATATTACACTGGCATGGCTTCTAACCCCCCCGTGGCTGTCACGGTGAAAAGTCTAACTTTGACAAGTTAGCTGGTCGAAGAGCGCTCAGCTGTCGCTGCACGCCATGTTTACGACGCTTCCGGTGGCGGCACCCGCGGCAGTAAGTCCCGACTAATTCTAGCCTGTCCGAGCGGGGAACGGGGAGTTTGTTTGGGGTGAACTTACTGGACTTGTCGGAGGTACTCCCGGGGGTTTCTCGGCGGCCCGTTCAGGTCCAGCACCTCTGTACTGGCTCCAAACTCGACGGGCAGCAGCCGCGGCATCAGCTCCTCCGCGTCCGACTTCATTCTGTGTCGAGTGCGAGCGGATTTCTGTCCAAACGTGAGACGTTAAAGGTTGCCAGGCGCACATGAAAAGGTCCTCTGGCGACCAAAAACAACGAGTTGTCACACAGCAAAGGATTTGTCCCCCCCCCCCCCCCAAGAAAACAGGCTGCAGAACGACTCATACACATGGATGCATATATGCTCACGAACTACGCAGCCATCTTGCTCGTAAGCGCGCAGTGATGACGCCGCCCTTGTGCGCGGCGCTGGTTTCCATGGTAACGCACGCAGCCCGCGTCGTCGGCGGAGCGCGAAGTCCACCAAGTGCCCACGTTTCCGCTGGCCAAGGCATTTATCTCTCGCCATGTTTTATTTTATTTTAAATTTGCAGTGAAGTGGAACGTATAGAGTTTCCCCCCTGATATTAAACTCTAAAACAAAATGAAAACCTTTGACCAGTGACCAGATGTTTTGTATTGCGAGCAGCTCTTGGATGTTAATGATTATCCTCGCGCTAGCCTTGTATCTTATCTCAGCTGTCTCATTCACTATTGAGTCTTCCTGACAGCGACAGCTTAGAGGCAATGTCCATTTGCCAGCACAACCGGCTGGAGTTACCTTCCCCCAGTATGGACATTTTCTCTTGATACACTCCTGGTAAAGCAAGAAGAATGGCTGTTTCACAGGCTTACACAACCCTGTGGGGTGCATGCATAGTTTTTGGGATTTTACCCCCCTTCAATCTGGGATTGTTGTCTGACTTCAAGATCTGTGGAGATTCTGAATGTGAAAGTAAGTCCTACGCTACTAATACATAATTCTAGTTTATTATATACACTTAGTTTATAACTTAATTGAGAACGTTTTTAAAGCGTTCTTCATGGCAATCTGTTTTGTTTCCTCTATATCCATTTTCTATTTTAATCACCTCTTTGTGTCTGCGTCGCTGCCATTATGTGTGTGTGTGTAGGCCCGATGAGCAGAGTGCAGGCCATCAAGGACCACCACGGTAGGGACTGCCGTTTTCTGAGCTTCAGACGAGGAGACACCATTTATGTTTACCACAAACTGACCGGCAAGAGGGAGGACCTCTGGGCAGGCAGTGTACGTCTGATATCTCCACCCCTGTCCCTGTCTTTTCTGTCGGTCTCTCTCTTCAAAGCAGAATATGATGAACGAAACAGTCCCTCATCTCGGTATCTAGGTTACAGAGATTAGTCTTGATTGTAATACAGATAGTTTAGGTTCTCAGCACTGTTTGGCTGAGTTATGTTAACACCATACCTGATAAACACAAACGACTGGGAGAGGACCCCAGTTCATTTATATAATGATATAATTATGTACTATAAAATACACATATTAATTTGCTGACCCGACATCACCACTATGTGTGTGTCTTTTTAGTAATCCCTTTCTCAATCCGCTGTATAAAAGAATATTTAATCATTGATTAAGATGAACATTACTTTTAAAATGTGAATAATATATATTAAAATAATGACCCATTCCTCACAGGGATTTTTTTAACCTTGGTGATCTGACAAATCTGATCTGAGTGGCATTTAGCTTAAGCGAAGACTGAATCCCTGTGAATGTGCCTTATTTCTTTTACCTCGTTTTGCACCTGAAAACTCAAAAAATGCTTGTTAGGACTTTAAATCTGGAGAAGCATTATGGAATGACTTCCTACTGTCCGCTGACGCTGCGACATTGTCATTTTAATGGAGTACAAGATTATAGTTCAATTTGACATCAAAGCCCAGGAAGAAATGTCAGGATTAATAAATAGCCGAAATAAACGTCAACACATTTGAATTTAAGTACAAACAGAGCTCGATGCAGACGATTTAGTGTGTTTTGTGTAACAAATGTGTTCGGATAAGCTCACATGTACAGCAGATGCAGATATGTGGTAGAAAGAATGTGGTATAAAACACAAAAAAAACATTGTGATACAAAATCCAGACTTCATCAGTCAGTCATTTTCTACCGCTTTTCCCGTTAGGAGTCACGGGTAACTGGAGCCTATCCCAGTGGCTTTGGCCTTTGGCGGGGTACACCCTGGACAGTGGCCAGCTCGTCGCAGAGACTTCATTAGCTGTCTCCTTTTTCTTCTAAAGCCAAATAGGCCTATTGTTTTTCTAAGTGTCATATTAAATTTTATGAGTTCTTATACACTGTCTTTCTGTGCTCACAATTAAAGCCTGCTTTCTGATGGGACTACAGCTGTTAAGAACGCCATGATGTTTAATTTGCATTGCTTGGCTACACATGTGCTCTTTAATGAAGATATAAAACCTTGCTTCATCAACCTCAGCCGATCTCTCTTTTCCCCTCCTCTTGGTTGTTGTGCGCGCCTTCCTTCAATCCTTCCACAACGCTGCTGTGGCTTTGCGGACGTGTGATTGCTGCTCTGTTTCCTTTTTTTTTTTTTCAATTTCAGATTGACAAACAGTTTGGCTATTTCCCCAAGGATGCCACGCAAGAGGAGCAGGTTTATGCTACTATGGAGAAAGTAGTGGAAACACAGGTAAATAGGATTTGATTTCAGTGGCTCTTCACATTAGAAGCTTTGAACAAATCATACTTGTTCAGAACAACTATCCCGGGTGATTGTAAACAAATAGAATAAAAAGTTCAACTGGTATACTGTGATATGGTAGTAGTAGTTATAGTAGCATATGTTGAATCTGTAAAGTGCCTTAAGTGCCCTCCTTTCCTCTCTTCATTCAGAAATCTGATTTCTTCTGTATGGATGAGTTTGGTTATCCCATTGACTCCAGTCATCTGGACAGTGGCGATGATAATGATGATCAGAAAATCCCAAACCAGCAGTCGGGAACCAGCCAAACCACCCCACCCACTGACGGCGCAAATGCTGAAAGCCCTTCAACATCTGCAGACGTCTCGACCAAATCTTCAGTTTCAGAACAGGAAGCTGATGGCACGTCGACGGAACCGGACGAGAACAAAAATGCCGGTGATGCTGGTGCCAGCACTCGCGAGGAAGCACAGGAGGCTCCTGCGGCTCTGAACGAGCAAGGTGGGTCTGCTTCTTCTGCCTGGCTCGGTTCTTCGGTGACAGGATGGTTAGGTCTGGCTAAACAGGAAGAACCTGGCAACTTGGCTGAAGGAGAGAAAAAAGATGAGCGAACGGAGACACAGGCCGAAGCTTCTTTCACTTCTTCGGTGACAGGGTGGCTGGGGTTGGGGGGCGGAGGGACACCTGATGATGCCGTGAGAAGTGGAGAAGAAGACAGAGGAACTGCTGATTCTTTCGCTTCAACCATGACCGGGTGGCTTGGATTCGGAGGCAAGGAAAAAAAAACAGATCGGTCCGAGGAAAGAGAGCAAGATGAAGCAGGAGAGAATGACGAGGAAAAAGAACCTGCAGAGAAATTCAGGAGTAGGAGGATGTCTCTGGACCTAGAGGGCAGCCAATTACATGAAGAAGAGGACAAAGAGACGGGGACATTGGATTGGCTAGGAAACGGACTGTCAAACACACTGGGGTTCGGTCTGACCAATCAGAAGTCAGGGCATGAGACAACAACTGAAAAAGAGAAAACCCGGGAGGAGGAAGAGCAGCCAGCGTCTAGTTCGTGGTTGGCTATAGGGATCGGGGACATTTTGGGCTTCAGAAAAGACAAGAGTGAGGCTGATGAGAGTAGAGGAAGTGGTTTTCAGGAGACAGAGGAGGACAAAACCTTGGAAGAACCAACAGGCTCAGAGTATGTGGATACCAGTCAATCCCAACCTGCACTGACAGAGGCGGTAAGGACAGAAACTAGCAACGAATCACAGGTGGAAGAAACTCCAAAAGGCCAAAATGCCCCATCAGAGAGAGATTTTTTTACACAATCTGACGTCAATTTAGGGCCCGACGTCAGCTATGTGGATTTTAATTCGAACTCCATCAGGCAGTCTGTAGGTGAGGTTGAGGAGGAAAAAAAAGAGAACGTGGTTGAGGAAAGGGCGGAGATTCAGATTGAAGAATCCACCGATGTGTCCGCTGAACTTGGTGCTGGTGGTGGAGATCATGAAGGTGAAGGGAACAATGCAGGGATGGCTGTACTTCACAGAGAAATTTCCACAACTCAGAGTCAAGTCAGCGGTGGTGCGGAAGAGAGCAGCGGAAAGAGTCAGCCTTTCTTATCAGTGGGCGCAGCTGAGGAGAGAAATGGACCAATCTCCCATGAGGGTGACACGTTAACTGCTCACAATGTGGAAACCAGTGTTGGTCATTCACATTCACCGGCTCTGATTGGTAATAGCACAGAAACATCGGCGACACATCAGGGGGGGTTAGGCCAGGAAGGAGAAGTGCACCCTGGTGAGGGCAGCTCTAAGGGGTTTGGATCATCCCATTCTGCTAATAGAAGTACAGACATTATATATGAAAATGCCTCAGAGGAGGACAGAAGAACATTTCCCACTAGTGAGAGCACAACACAGATGGAAAACAATGCAGATCAGGACGCTGGGTCTCCACATATGCAACAGGGGACCACACCAAGTGGTGGTGATGCCCACAAGCTAAAGGAAACTGAGAACGATAGCGAAAACAAACTCCACCCAGTTCAAACTGAGAAAGAGACTATAGGGTCTGAGAAGCACAAACAGGGTCTAAAGTCAGCTACAGGCTCTGAAACGGAGACTGGGGAAGTGGAGGAGTCAAAGGCAGAGGAAAAGCAGGGGGAAGTAGAAGAGTTAAAGGAAGAGGACAAACAGGAGGATTTGAAGGAGGTGGAGGAGATAAAGCCGCTGGAAAAGCAGCAGGAAGTGGAGGAAAAGCAGGAGGAGGTAAAAGAGTTAAAGGAAGAGGAGCAGCAGCAGGGAGTGGAGGAGATAAAGGAAGAGGGGAAACAGGAGGTGGAGGATTTAACGGAGGAGAAGAAGCAGGGGGAGATAGAAGAGTTAAAGGAGGAGGAGAAACAGGAGGTGGTGGAGGAGTTAAAGGGGGAGGAAACGCAGAGGGAAGAAGAGGAGTTATATGAAGAGGAGGGAAGGGATGAGATTGATGAGATAAGGAAGGAGATGAAGATGGAGGAGTTGAAGGAGGAGGAAGTGAAGGAGCTAAAGGAAGAGAAAAGTCAGCAGCAAATCGAAGGGTTAAAAGAGGAAAAGCCGGAGGCGGTGGAAGAGTTAAAAGAAGAGGAGCAGCAGCAGAAAGTGAAGGAGATAAAGGAAGAGGGGAAACAGGAGGAGGTGGAGGAGTTAAAGGAGGAGAAGAAGCAGGGGGAGATGGAGGAGGAGAAACAGGAGGTGGTGGAGGAGTTAAAGAAAGAGGAAAAGCAGAGGGAGGAAGAGGAGTTATATGAAGAGGAGGAAAGGGATGAGATTGAGGAGATAAAGGAGGAGAGGAAGCAGGAGGAGTTCAAGGAACAGGAAAGTCCGCAGCAGATAGAAGAGTTAAAAGAGGAAAAGCCGGAGGCGGTGGAAGAGTTAAAAGAAGAGGAGAAAAGGGAGAAGTCAAAGGAGGTGCAAGAAGTAAAGGAAAAAGTAAAGAAAGAGGGCGAAGAACAACAAGTACAGCCATCTCATTTTGAGGCAGAGATGGGAAACATTGACAGGCCAGAGTCAGAAAGCAATGAGAAAGAGGCACAAGGGGGGAACAACTTGGAATCTGTGTTCTCCGAAACACAGACTGAAAAGAGACAGACCGAAAACCCACAGATGGAAGAGGAGAAGAGAGGGGAAGAAAGCAAAAAACAGGGGGAGGTGAAGGATGAAATGAAGGAAGAGGAGGCTGAGGAAAAACAGGAGGTGGAGAGTGTGGAGGCTGAGAGGAGGGACAAAGAGGGGAGTCTCAAGGAGGAAGAAAAAAGAAATAATGGTGCTAAGGCTGAGGAGGGTAAAGAAGAGCTGGGTGTCAAGAAAAGCAGTAAATCATATATAACTGGGAAGGAAGGCGTCAACAACAACAATACCAACGGCATCTCTGCTCTTAATGCTTTGGGAGCTAATCAGATAGGGAAAATCGAACACGCAGACAATGATCTGCTACAGTCGGGTGAGAGTGGCCCAAACAGCCTTCCTAATCAAACTGCTCTTGGCCAGACAGCTGAGAGCAGAGAAGATGATCAACTGGATTCCAGTGAGGCAAAAAACGCCGACGTTTCTGAGGACAACGTGCACCGGCAGGGAGACAAAACTGAGCCCAAAGGCACGAAAACTAGCAGCAATGGGGTTTTCGCCGGGCAGAAAACCGAGCAAATACCCTCTGATCACGAGATAGACACAGAGGGGATGAAGAAAAAGGATCGTAATACAGTTGGCGCTGAATCCCGGACTGAGGGAGGGATGGAAATGTCACTTTGGTCCAGTGACCCTGCGGGAAGTCAGGCTGTGATATCTGAACAAACTGTGTCTCAACACCCAACTGGCTCTCCGCCTCGGTGTGATGGTCACGATCAAGGGACAGCGGAGACACAAAGTGGAGGAGCGTTTGGCCTTTTCAAAAATGCCTTTAGCTTTTTCAGCCAAACTAAGGCGTCCACAGAAACCGCCCCGCGTTTGGATTCGAATGCACGTGGGACGTCCGAGGCACGAGACTCTCTGACGGCCGAACGAGAGCTGGTTTTGACCACCGGTGCAAGTCAGGTTCGCGCTCAAGATGCGCACGCAGACGCTCCCGTCGCCGTGTCACAGCAGCCTTCTCCTCCCTCTGTCCAGACGTCATCGCCGTCGCCAACGCAGACCCGTTCTCTACCCAGTTCTCCGGCTCCGAACACGGGAAGCCCCCTCCGAACAAAAACCCCCTCCAAACACCACAAGAACCTCCTCGCCTACATGAGAGCGGATGAGACGGCACTTTTGATGGAGCTCTTTGGGCGACACAAGCTCCAGTTTTTGGACTTCATTTTAGGAAGCTCAGAAACCATGACTGATGACCCCGATAACGACGAATCTATATTGCTGGACATAGAAAGACTGCTGCGTTATCACAGGGAGACACTGATCGCTCCTGGCATGAGGCTCACGGAGGCACCACAAGAGGCCAAAGAACAGACCGGAAAGCTCATCGCACTTCAGAAGCTAGAAAAGCTTTTGGCAAGATTGAGAGAGCCTTTCAACACAGGAAAGTCAGGCATCAGTAACACAAAACATCAAGGTATATTTGTCTACAAGATCATGGCTGATATTGGTGGTACTTTTAGTTAATTTAATATTTTAATTTTAGCATGTGTTTCCCCCGTTAAATGCAGCCGGGGCCAGCTGTGTTGGTGAGTCCTGTCCGACTCCCAGCAAAGACAATGGACCGGCCACGGAGGAAGAGTCAAGTGAGAAGGGAGATTCCTCCGCAGGCCGGGATAACAACGCTCCGAGAGATGAATGGATGCGGGTGGATAAAGAGACGGATGGGCATCTGAGCGGAGGCACAGGAAAAGAGGGGCTAACCGGGGAGCGGAAAGGTGGAGAGGAGGGGAAAAGAAGTGGAGAGGGAGTGTCCCCCGAGTCCCGTCCTCACAGTCAGCCAGCGTCACCACAGCCACTGGAAGGTATGGGCGACTCAAGTATCCCTTAATCAAGAAGGATTCAAAGATGATTCAAAGATTTTAAGCAAGAACATATGAGAAGGAGCGCTACTCGCCCTGCTGCATCCTCATTCCTGCGACACACAACCTGGAAAATGATCGCATGGCCAGAACATCATTTACAGTTTCTCTTTTTTTACACTAGTACGTTAATATATTAATCAAAGCTTAAAAACTTTGGGTTGAATTCTAATAATATTGTATTACCAATATCATTGTGACAAAGGAGGAAAGCCTGAAATTATGTTTATTATGTTTGTGACTCTTAACTCCAGGGGTAACGAAGCAAATTCTGGCCTTTGTTCATCACATCGCTGACGACTCAGGCACTCATGCCGGTGCAGTGAGGAAGCTGCTCGTACAGGTAGGAGCACTCAGCAGGTTTCAGTCCATGGCAGCCAAGTGGAGGTGAAACGACCACTAAATGATCTAAGGCATCCGTTATCATTTGTTTGGCACATGAGATCCAAATTCACAACTACAATACATTTTGTTTTTTCTTCGGTTTGCATCATCTTGCGGGCTCGTATCCTAACACCATTAAATACAACTTACAGAGATAGATCATCTTACAAATAGCACAGTAAAATTACAGGGATCACCTACATGGCTAGTTGTGGGACATATTTGGGTTGCCCTGGGTGCAGAATTGACCCAAAAGAACCAAATTGACCTATGACACACCTTCAGTGGTCCTTACAGCTGTTTTTTGTGTCCAGACTGCGGACTCTGGTTCTATAAGACACTGAGCTTGAGGCATGCTGACCTGACTCTGCCTCTGGCATTCAGCTGTCAACATCACTCACATTCTGCCGGCGGGTCTATTACACAGTTGAGCCAGCTGGCAATCAACCTGCTCTAAAGGCAAAGTGGTGTTTCAAATGGTTTGAGAGGGCTCGTGATTCTCTAGTCTCAAATGGATGACAACGAGGCCAGTCTGGTGAGCCGCCTACCTTTTAAAACATTTGGTGACGACGGGTTATACGTCAGACTGAGTTAGGCTTCACGTGTGTCGTACTTTTGACCAGCTTGGAAAAAAGCAAGCGGCCCTGACTCGACACGTGACTGTACACTGCTCGAGGACGACGGCTTTTTGCGTAAAAGCATACGTAGGCTATGTGTTAAGTATGAAATAAGTTATTAAAGATATATCAAAGACGGCACCGAGAACACGCCATTTAGTGTAACGACAGCGACACCTGTTTCTTTCGGTGTCACGTTGAACGCGCTCCGATGTGCCAGTGTGGCGTTTTACAATTGGTGACGTTGCGAGTGAACCATTTCTACGGGCGGGGGTGTTATTATATATCAACATGAGCCTATGAGTGCTCGGATCAACGTATATCTATTTATTAGTTCTTCATATATATTGTGCTTATCTTGCCATGAACTTACTAAGCCATAACAGCCCAGTAGAATATTTACCAGGAGTTTGTAGAGAGAATCTAACTCCACCCCCCCCCCTCTCATACGGCGTCCAACGGGACGTGGTACACTCTTGAGCGTCGGTGTTGTGAATAGGATGTGAAATCGCCGCTAGCCCGGTTTCTTCTCCTAATGTCAGTTTAGTTGAAAGATCTCACCAAAACAGTAACCAAATGAAATAATCCGGGTATGGCGGAGCATACGTCAAGCGACCAGTTGGCCAGCAAAGCGGTGGACTTTCAGGCGACGGCAGAGGCTTACTACAGTATCGCCATGGAGAGGGTGAAGGATGTACGTTATGTGGCAGGTTTCGCTAGCATTTCCCGACGCAACCGGTTGCCAGCCAATCGAGAAACAACGCAGTATTATTGCCCGAGCACACGTTTAAATTTCGTGCAGCTCATGTTTGAATACGTGCGTGTCCTGCCAGTGTCGTTAGCCAGGTGTCAAGACAACACTGATGTTTTATGTTGCCCCCCCCCCCATGTTTGTAATTCCTCTCAGCGGTAGCTTAGTGCTCGTCAGCTAGCCACACGTTGGTAGCGTTAGTACGTCTGATCAGGTGTTGTGCGCTGACCTGCCGATTCCAATCGTTTCGCTAAAATAAGGTTTGTGAATTTTCCTTGCAGCAGATAAGTATGCTACTGCTCTCTCTACTGTAAATTCGTTTCTTTAACAGCTGTATGGTAGGCTGAGTACTCATGGCTAACTACTTGGATTACCTACTAACATGTACTAACTAATAACTAAGATATCCCTTCAGCGGTCAGTTGTAAGAACATTAAAATGTATCAAAGATTAAGTTCGTAAATTGTTTGGCTCCTTTTAGAAATGTTAAAAGCATAACCGTGCCTACTGAAGCAGCAGCTGTTTTGTGGGTCTCTGACCGCCAGGCTGCATCAAGCCATCTCTAATGTCCAGTTGCCTTCACCGAATAACGTATTTCACTGCTTCACGAAGAGTAGCGCCTTGTCTGGTCCCTTGAATAGAGCTAGTTTGCAGGGCAGTCATCATGCAGTACTAAGAAGCTGATCCTAATGTCCACAACTACTCCGTTGTATACAATCCACTAAGTTAAACTGAATGAATGTAAATGGACTGTACTTGTATAGCGCCTTTCTATTCATCCAACTACTCAAAGCGCTTTCACACTACATATCCCATTTACCCAGACACACACATTCATACACTGATGGCAGGAGCTAACTGCACATTACAACTAACCATTCACACACACTCACACACCGAAGGCGCAGCTTCGCGAGCAATTCAGGGTTCAGTATCTTGCTCAAGGATACTTCGACACATGGTTGGGGGAAGCCGGGATCGAACCGCCGACCTTCCGATTGGTAGACAACCCACTCTGCCACCAAGCCGCAGCCGCCCCCGTTTCGCAGACTTGCGAGCATCACGACATCTCATTTTTCAAAGATGTTCCCCAAAACCAGCTCCTAAAATGAACAGCCCTCTCCCCTTTTGTTCAGTTTGTATCGTCACTGCCTGACGACCTCAGGCCCGGGCCAGACCTGTACGGGGTGCCATGGGAACCAGTCGTCATCTCCGGTCTGGTGGGGTTGATGACGATGCTGCTGTTCACCTGTCGATGTTATAGCTCTGTGAGTACACGGCCGTGTGCGCGCGCATCAACATCGCAAAGGCTTTGTGTGTGTTTTACAGTATGTGAATTTGTAGTGAAGCCGCTGGTTCCAACATAGAGTTTTTCTTACTTCGTCACAGGTCAAAAGCAGAATGTATCGAAGTAAGTTCTCCCCACTTATATCACATTTCTATGACTTGGTTACTAATCGCTGTCAATTTAACCTCTGACTACTGTATGCTAACCTGTTAAGCAGAAATATTTCCGAAAGGACTGAAAAATAATGTGAACGGGTTTCTAAGCTTTGTATTCCCTGTTTGCAGGTAAAGAGCAGTGGATGGCTGAGCAGGTTGCGCAGCTGCTGGATGAGAAGTGTAAAGTCCTTGAGACTCTCAGCGAATGTCAACAAGAGGTTGGTACTGGTGCCGGTGCTGAACTGATTGCTGGTTAGAGACCGAGCCTGTCTGACACAACACTGGGTATTTCCAACCGAGGCCAAATCCATACAATATGTTTTGATTTCCATGGCGTGAAACGTGTCAGAATCAGAAGATGTCTTGTCCATGTTGTCTGAGAGGTGCGGTGGAAGAAGCAGAAACTCTCTCATTGCAAAGTAATTGCATGTGATTATGATGCATAAGTTTGAAACCCCGATGAAATGCATTTTTGTTGCGTCTATCGTGAGTCTTCCCCCACATGCACTCAGACTTACTTCCTCTTTATGTGTCATTTGCAGTATGATGCCCTGGAGAGCTCACTGAGGGACAGTGGTGTCTTGGCACAAACTCAAAAGACAGAACACCTGGAGGTAAGAGAGATTAAGAAGCGTCTAACAACTTGGAAACCAAAACCACACTGCTAAACTACAGACCTTCTGCCTAGTGTTGTTCATAGGAGGGAATTTCAATCAGTCGTCTTTTAAATCCGTGGAATGTTTTAAATGGTTTACCCAACAAAACTGCGGAGATTTTCTTCAAGTTTCCCCAGGAGCATTTTGCTTCTAAATGCTCCACTATGTTCACCGCAGCTATTTGCTAAGTGTGCTGAGCAGGTGGTGTGCAGTGGGAGGGTTCAGAGCTTTTTCACTGCTGCCTCCAAAAACAATGCTATGAGAGCGCTGAGAGTGAACCAGAACCGTAAAAAAAAAAAAAAAAAGTTGTGGGCCGGACAGCTAAACAGTGAGCTGAAACGCGCTACACAGTAAGGCTCCGTGAGGTCGAGGGGAGCTGCGGATTCAGATGATAAATATCTGTAGGTTCATCAGGCGAGCGTTCCCCGTTTCACATTATATGTTATTATGATAATATAGATTATAGCCGCTTTGAGGTGACAGTGTCCAAATATGAACTGCTTCGCCCAATTTGGAAAAATGACTTCTCACATTTTGGCGCTGTCAGGTGACTCCTCGTGTTCACGCCACGCTCTTAAACGCTCACTCGATCGAGTTTTCTGAACACATCTTGTTTTCTTGCTCCTCCAGGACAGAGCCAGGCAGTTGGGACAAGCTAAAGGGGAGCTGGAGAGGGACCTCGAACAACTGAAGGATCAACTGGGCCAGCAGAGAGAACATAGGATAGAACAAGAAAGGAGGGTAGGAGCACACACACACACACACACACACACTACTTTCGCCAATACCAAACTGTCGAAGTCTAGTTAACTGTAACCTCTGCAATTATTATTCAAGAATCACATTTGAATAGGCACGAGAATCCCATGCCGTAGTGTGATATTGATGGAGTGGATTCTTGTTTTGGTTCTCCTTCCAGATAGCAGCGCTTGAAGAGAGCATGAAAGCATTTGAAGAAGAAACCAAAGACCTCCAGTCACAGGAAGAGCAGGTGCCGTCCCCCATTACCTAACCTCGCGTCTTTGTGCCCTCACGTTCCTGTCCTCCCCTCTTTGCTGCCCCATCTTTTCCGCCTCCGCTCTCTGTGTTTCATACGACGTGTTCGCTGCCTGTTTTGTCTCTAGGCGCAAACCACTCTGAAAGTGTACAGCATGAACAGTGACAGACTACAGAAGAACCTGGAAGCGGCTGGCGAGAAGAACACAATGCTGCAGGAGAGCAACGCTCAGGTAGGATGCTGCGCGCGCACACACACACACACACACACACACACTGACACCTACAGACACCTACAATTACTGTGCATGGGAGCAAGTGAGCGGGGGGGGGGTTTGCGTTCGCAGGGTTGAAATGCAAAGTTTTAAAGTACTACTTAGCCAGGTTGTTCCATTCAGTCCATCCAATCACATACTGTACTAGATTCATGGTTTTCTATGTGAACCCTTTACAACCCGTGTGCCCAGAATTCAAGAAAACTACGATCTACTGTTTGCATATTTTTGTATCTTTGTCCCTCCCCTTTTACGTCTCTATATCCCCCTCTCGCGTGCACCATCGTTTCATCTCCCTGCCCCGCCTCTTTCTCCCTGCAGTTGAGGCAGCAGGTGGAGGGATGGGCAGAAAGAGTGAGTGAGTTGGAGGCGGAGATGAGCAGGTGTGAGGTCGCCTACAGCGGGATGCTCCAGGATGCGGCCAACAAGGATGAGCGTATAATGGTATGGCTGGTTCTAGCATTAATTCTAGTATATTTTCGAATTTTCTACTAAAAACCGGGCTTCAAATAATAGACCCGTCTCGAGAACTGCTACAGAAGCAGACTGATCAACAGATCACCTTCAGTTGCGTTACTTTGTGTTGGTAGAAATGAGTTCGATACCGTATATTTGTATGCTTCCAGTCCTTGACAGATCGGCTGCTGAGGATGAAGGCCTGGGATTCGGAGCTGGAGGAAGAGGAAGGAGGAGAGAAGGAGCCGTCCAATGGGACCGCAGGGAGAGGAGAAAGAATGGAGACACAAGGCCATCTCCAGAAAGTCCAGAAACTCATCTATGCTGCTAAGGTATTTAACTAAAAGGAGCACCATCACACGCCGTTAATGACATTGCATTTGATGTAGGCTAATGCTTAGACTGGGACAATATTTCCAATAAGAAATGTTCGGAAACTCTGTGGAGAACTCAAAACCGGACTCGCTCCGCTTGAACATCTCTGTACACTCTGCTGAATAGGTTATGTTTGTATTTGTGTGTAGCTGAATGCAGACCTCAAATCAGTAGACGAGGACAAGGACCGAGCGTTTGCCAAACTGAACGATGAAGTCAAAGCTAAAGAAGACCTGCAAGGTGAGTCCAACCGTACACTGGCATCTATTTTTTATTTATTTATATATATTTTTTTT
This sequence comes from Coreoperca whiteheadi, assembly GCA_011952105.1. NCBI lineage: Eukaryota > Metazoa > Chordata > Actinopteri > Centrarchiformes > Sinipercidae > Coreoperca > Coreoperca whiteheadi. Next base: position 21,922,945 of record CM022480.1, read on the forward strand.
TTTTACCAAAGGTTGTCATTAAGACGTCTGATACCGAACAAACAAGTCAGAGAAAGTGCAGGGTTGTAATTAACACTGGACACAATAATGTGTGTAGTCTGTGGCCCATGTAAATAACCGAGTTCCAAGCGGTTGTGTGTTATGTCAGTGCAGAGGCTAGACATATCACTGATGTAACGATCTGTGTGTTTCTGGTTTTCCCTCTAGAGAGCATTAAGGAGCTGGCGAATGAGAAGTTATCTCTGCAGTCAGATACTGAGCACTACTCCGATCAGGTAGCTGACCCCAACCACGCGTTAGTGTGATGTTTTATACTATACTGTCGTTCCACTTTCATTTGCCTTGGGAGTCATTTGTCTTATTCCCGTGTTCAGGTCCAAAGATTACAGCAGAAACTCCACATCATGACAGAAATGTACCAGGAGAACGAGCTCAAGCTGCACAGGTACGGGCGCACAGGTTGAGTGTACGGGGAGCGTCGCAAGCGCAAATGCAAGCTGGTGGCCGTCTCGCAGTTGTACAGGATGTTGATGAACGTGTGCGTTTGCAGGCTGCTGACAGTGGAGGAGAAGGAGCGCCTGCAGAAAGAAGAGAAGTTAAACAAAGCCGACAGGAACATTGCGTTGGCCATGGAAGAACTCAACAACTATAGGTAGCTACGTCCTCGAAGCATTAAGCAAACGCGTTCGCAGCGTGCACTGCGCAGGGGGCGTTTGCGAGCCTCCCATGCACGGAAGCCCAGTCTCACCTGCGCGTCCCTTTTTCTTCAGACAACGAGCGGAAGAGATGGAGGAAGAGCTGGAGAAAACCACGCAGTCTTACCAGACTCAAATAGCAGCACACGAGAAGAAGGCTCACAACAACTGGGTCAGTAACACGCCACCACAAGCCACTTCGACGGCATGTGCGCGTGCCGTGTGCCGTGTGACTGATCTCGCCCCTTGATTTTCCAGCTGGCGGCGCGAGCAGCGGACAGAGAGCTGGCCGACATCAGGCGAGAGAACGCCCTCTTCAGGCAGAAGTAAGCACGCAGTAACTGGCCTTAAATGAACACAAAAGTTAAGTTGCACGCAAAAATTGCCTGTTCAGAACATAGTGATGGCTCACGACGGCAGATTTAACTTCAAAAATCGACCGTATTCCGAATTCGATAGAAATGACGGGGATGTTTTCATCTGTTTGATTTTTATCCTTACTGTGTACATTACATTACATTGTCGGGTCCGGAAAATGTCTGTCGTATCATTTGTTTACAGGCTGACGGACACACAGTTTAAACTGGATGCCCTCGACAAAGATCCTTACGCCTTGGACAGCCTGGCTAGACCACTGCCCTTCAGAGGTTAGCGCGCACACATGAACCAAAACAAGCACGAGTGAGGTGACTTGACATTCTGTGGCTAATGAGGCCGAGCCTGGAAGCAGCACAGTAGGCCACAGATTTCCTTGACTCTGCACTCACCAAGCTGTCCGTCACCCCCAGCTGAAAGGTCCCCGTACGGACCGTCTCCCCTGGGTCGACCTGCGTCTGAAACCAGGGCTTTCCTGTCTCCTCCGACGTTGATGGATGGGCCACCGGCTAGGCTGTCTCCTAGAGGTATACGCACACCGGAAGCCACAATCCAAACCAGATAAGATCCCTCAGAATGACGCGCGACAACACGACCACCGCAAGCATGAACACAGTTTGTCCTAGTTTCCGTGCATGCACTTTCAGGACATTCTCCGAGTTATTCCAAGCAGAGCCGTGTCCTCCCGCAATCATTTATAAGCTATTTTCTGTATCATTAGGTTTTGGCTGATTGGAATGACAAAACTTTCATCATATTGCGCATTTATATTTGCTTGTTCAGTCTCATTACAAGAAGCACTTGCAGCACGGCTGTAGCACGTTGAAGCATCTGTAGTAGCGTGGTCTGCATGCTGTTGGCGCTCTGGAAAGTCTATGGGGAAAATAGAGAGCAGCTCATTCTGATTGGCATGATGCTTTCACTTTTCTCGTTGCCTCTCTCTCTCTCGCAGTCACACTCATTTTGATCGAAATTGTCTTCTCTGTCTGATTTATTTTTTCTATTGCCGATTGTCTCTGCTTGTTCCCACCCCTCTTTGTCCCCCTCTTTCCCTCCCCCTCTCATCTCTCTCTCTCTCTCTCTCTCTCTCGCGCGCTCGACACCATCTTCAATTATCCCTCTTTCCCCCTCGTACTGTGTCCTTCCTCCGGTCCTTTCCTCCGCAGTGCCGCGCGGCCCAGTGGAGCCCCCCGGTGGCCGTGGCGAGATGGAGCGGAGTGGAGGTCCGCATTCAGACAGTGGCTCAAACTCTCCTACATGGGAGAGAGATCGCAGGGGACCCCCACCAGGACCCCCCGGGCCCCTAGGACCTCCAGGTGTGTGTGAGTGTGAGAGAGAGAGAGAGAGAGAGACAAAGAGTAAGACATAGAGTGAATCAGTAATGTATGGCAGGCCAACTTGTAATATTAGAACGTCCTGGAGATGCTCACACAGCCTGGCCAGCCTCTGAACTTATCAGGGTTTGGGATTTGTGTCATATTCAACAGAAACGACCACGTTTCCTCAGTTTGATCCAATAGTTAAAACTTGCCTTGTTTTCACAGCACTTTCTTCTTGATTTTGACACAATTTAAGCAAAGTGTTTAAAGGAGCTATTCTGCAGGTTATCATATTTAATGTTTTGTCTTTATTTTACTGTGGTCCAGTGTTGGAAAGGAAATCTAAAAGTTCTAGTCCGCTCAAGGTGACCTAAATACAACACCTTGTGCTGTGCTGACAACACTAGCACCAACGGTGAAAACAGTTCTGTTCCTGCTCTCGCATTGTCAAACTGAGCCTTTCCGACTGCAGCGGGGTGGGGGTGGGGGGGTTGTTTTTGTATGTCCTCACTCTCATGGGGAGATATTGGCATACGGCACTGCTGGGCCATTAGTTGCACCCGTGTTTGCCAGGTCATGTTGTGTGCACGTGCATGCTAAGTGTGTGTCGACAGTGCATGTGCATTTTGAGTTGGGACACAGGAACCATGCAGTTGTGTATGAAGCTCTGTGATTGCAAGTGTTTGTATCAGATCTTTCATCCTGAGAGGGAGAGTCCACCTGAAAACACAATTTATACAACTTCAGACACATTTACTATCAACCGATTATTTGTAAATGGAGCCACCTCCAAAAATATCAACGTGGCACTACGAATTAGAGCTTTGTCTGACTTGTGTACAGCTTTGGAAAGCGCTGTTGATATATTGTTGATACATGTCTTGGTGTATTCTTTCTCTCTCTCACTGTGTCTTTCTCTTAGGCTATATGTTCCCAGAACCAGGAGCTCCAATGTACAGGAGACCTCCACCTCCTCCCGGAGCTCTGGGCCCTTTGCCTCCTCCTGGCTCCCTCCCACCCGGCCCTCCGCACCCTAGGGGTCTCCCCCCGGGACCCCCTCACCCTGCAGACATGGCAGGTGAGTCAGTGCGGTCTGTATGGCTGCTTGTCACTCCTCCATTATGTTCTCATCTGTACCGCGTCTGCTATCCTGAACCCTTTTCGGACTGTAAGTCGGTGAACTTGCTTGCGCACGGCGAAGTGGAAGACGTCTGTGATTATCGGGACGTGTTGGAATGCAAACGCGAAACAAAAACCCGCGCGTGAGCCGTCTGCTTCATGCTCGTTCATTTCCTCTACTCATTCATTCATTTCGATGCAGATGGCCCATACAGAGAAAACAGCCTCGGGCCGGGTGAACGGGAACGCAGAGAGGTAGGAGATGTGTGTGTTTTCATGAGAGTAGCATGTGTGTGTTCAGATGTGTGGTCCAGCCTCTGTAACATTTACCTTTCTGTGTCACCAGCCTAGTCCTGGTGATCGATGGACTCCCCCTGAAGCCGATCCAAGGATGGGGGGCGCACCGCCGATGGGTCCCATGGACGGTCCCTTTCCTCGTAGAGCCCCCTATGGACCACCACCTCCCAATTTCTACTCTCCCAGGGGACCTGGGGGCCCTCCCATGATGCCTAGTAAGAGTACGTAACATTTTAGTACCATACTATCTCTAAATGCCATCAGTGAGTTAACCCAACTCTCTTTCCACCTCTTCTTTCTCCAGTGTGGGCCCCTCCACCTCCAGGGATGATGTTCCCTCCTCGATTCCCTCCCGGTGGACCTCCTCTGCCTCCTCCTTCTCATTCTCACCACGCTCCCCCCATGCGGCCCCCGCTGCCCGACGGCCTCCCACCACCTTCCATGGGCCCACTCCCTCCTCAGCGGCCCCTCCCCTCCCCGCCACACAGCCAGTCGCCAGAGGAGCGCACACACTCGCCTGAAGACGCCATTTGAGCCTGAGGTTTTCCACTTGAGCTGTTGAGCCGCGACGTGACGTGTTTCTGGTTAAAATGCAACTTGGTGGTAGATGGATGGACGGTTGGGCAGGTTTCCCATCCTTATGTTTTCTTTAACATCTACTTATCAACCAGGAGGATGAATTGAATGCAGAGTGGGGGACACCTCAGCCTTCATTAGCCCACTTTGTTGCTGCCTGTCTGCTTGTGCTCGGTCTTTCTCCTCTCTTTACATCGTCTCCTCTCTCTCTCACTCTCTCTTCTGCCCTGTCACTTGCCTTGTTTCTTTCGGTTACTCTCGCTCTGCCCTGTTGTCATCATCCAGCTACATTACCTGGGAAGTCGTTCCTGTTGTTTTCGAGTGACAGCGGTGAGCACGGGCAGGAGCGCGACAGCTTAATCTGTACGTCTGTGTGTGGGAATGTTGCCACCCGAACCAGAAACCTGTTGCTTGTTTGCTTGACACTGCCAGAAAGGTTTTTAATGGTACTTAGGTTGAAATGTGCACGTGCGGAAATGCTGTCTGTGTGGTGTTTTACGTACGGCATCAGTCAACATTTCATCCCAAGGGCATAGAAAGAGAAGCCTAAATGGTCACGGGCTGTCAGGGAAGAAATGCATCTTTTTAGGCCTAATACAATGTGTTTAGTTACAGATCACATCAGGTCTTCTTTTGTCTGTGACTGAGTTGATCTTAAACTCTTAAATATTTAACTGAATTTCGCTGGCTTCCCTTTCCGATTTGTAGGACTCCGCCTTCATCAAGCTATTAATTCCAAGTGCAGCAAGTAAGCAATGCTTTTGCTCGCGTTCCAGTGACTTGCATATATGGCCTAAGCTTGAAAAAAACGTTGCTTACAGTAGCCGCTTGTATTTTGTGGAAGTAAGCTGTGACGCATCCTGGCAGTCACAGAGCGGTGAGAATGAAACGGACGGACTGGAAGAGAGGCTGCCTTCAAAGCCAAGAAAGGTGACACCCATGTGAATTTTGTAAAAAGTGATTAGTAATAGATGAATAAAGACTGTCAAATTGTCGCGGTCTCCATGTTTTACAAATGCAGTGTTCAGTTTGGTGTGCATGGAGCTGTAAACTCATCGGTGGCCCCCTGGGGAGTGACAGAGCATTGGAATATAACTGGAAGTCAGGTTTGGTTAGTTGCCACTTTTTTTCTACAAAACTGTACATACGACATGCAATAGCAAAGTTTTAAATATGTAGTTGCAAAGTATACTCTAATTTATTCACCTTTATTGTACAGCACGATCCATATGTAATGATCTCCTAACTACCTGACCCAACTCTTGTGATTTAAAGAGGGGGGTTTTTTTTTGAAGGCAAACGGAAAATTCTGAAAATAAACTTGCGACAACGCCGCTTCAATTACAAGACTTGTGCGCTGCATGTAATTGTGTATAATTTTAGAGCCATTAACACCCCATCCCTTGGCCTAATCAACGGAAATACAAACGACAGATGTGGTCTCTCCCGTCCAGTTTCCGCACTGACCTGCATAGGTAATATCGCCTTAGTGATAAACTGCCGGCTTCACGCTCTACGTTTTAATAGCAGTTTTATTATGGTGACTAATTAGCAGACAAGATAACTGACATAGAAAGTTGTCCTGACAATTGACATGTCGATGCAGGAAACCCACAGGTCAACTTATAATAATAATAATAATAATAATAATAATGATGATGGCTCCATTCTACTTGCTGGCCCCCTGACGTGGCTTATTGGAACAGAGCCATCGTTCATGTTATTACGTCCAAATCTGCTGCGAGGCAGGTCTATTAGACCCCACTGTTTCACAAGTGTTTTCCTGTGTGAGCGCGGGGCTCAGTGTTTTCTCACGCACAGCACAATACACTTGTGTGCGCAGGATGGCAACACGCTTGCAAGTTGAATTGGAAACCCGAAACACATGCTGTTGTACAATTCACTGACCTAGTCTAGAATACTCCCAGTTATTCTTTGGCGGCCGAATAAAGCCTTTAGTCAGTCGTTACTGTAGTTTTCACGTCAATCATGACTGAATTTCACTAGCTTCCCTGTGGATTTTGCCTTCATCATCAAACATTTTCTTGTAAACCAAGACAAACATGCTTAACAGTGACTTACATTTCGGCTCCGGCTTCAAACACGTAGCCTATAAAAGCCACTTGTGTTTCTTAGCGGGAGACGTTGGTGAAATGAGACACACCTGGGGTCATGTTCAGTATTTAGATGTCCCCGTGCTTGGACGTTGCCACGGCCACTCTCCCCCCGGGTTGGAAACACGAAGAAGAAGCTTGTGGTACAATTGAGAGAATCGAGGCAAAATGAAGCAGTAGTCTGTCGCCGTGTAATATTACCAATTTAAAAACGTGTAATAGAATCTAAATATTTTTTCTCCAACGAGGGTGTCTGTTGAGGCCATTCTGGTTTTGACCAGGCTGACAAGTCCTGCTTAAAGCAGTCTTAAGTGATTCACCTCGAGACTAAACCCAGCGATTTGATTTCTCAGTTATAAGAAGCGGTGTCTTCAAAAAAGAACAGATTTCTAGAGTGACTTTTAGAGGCTGACGTTGGCCTTTTCGTATATGCATCCGTCACCTTACGCATATTTCTCAGATTGACTATGACTGTGAGTGAAAATGGTAAAAAAAAAATACAGTTAACAGAGACACCACAAATTACTTAGAAAACAACTTTTAATTGTACCCCACCCCTCCCCACATCATCAACAAGAAAGGCACAAATGTACTTGACACAGAATTGAACATAAACTGTCAAAAAACATTGATTTGAATATTGAACATCCCCACCACCTTGATCTCCAGAAACTTTATACTTTATAATATCAGTCTTATTAAATGGCAGTTTGTTCATCATCCTGTATAAACAGCGGGTTGTGGCTGTGAAGATCCGAGGGCGGGGTATGACTTGAAGGACATGGTTTAGTTCCTTCCCTGTCCATACAGCTGCAGTAGTCATCGTCACAGTGTCCGTGCAACTCTGCTTCCGCCATAGAAACCACTAACGCACCGAAACAACAAGATCAACTCTCGCCAGGACACTCAGAAAGATGGAAGCACGTCCGTGTTCATGGCTAATAACGCGCACGGGGCTTTTACTGCTAAGCGACAGAGAGAAGAGGTAGCTGCGTAAGACGAGAATGTAATAGTAATACCTGTTGAACAACTTTCCATATGTTGTCTGTATTGTATTTTTGGCCCTCAGTCATTGTAAAATCATTTTGTCAGCGTGGCTACTATGACTGGTGGCATTATTGATACTGGTTTGCAAATGCAGTGGTAAATTGACTTTACTTGATGATCCACATGAAAATAACCAGCTATGTTAGCAAAAATATAGGATTTTAATTCAAGCCTAAAATGTCAGAGTCCAGCAGAACACCGGGTTGAATTTTGGCTTTAGATGGTTAAGGGAAATCTAAGTATCCTTCCTTGCTGGATGTAGTGACTACATCTGTCTTGGTCACGTACGCGCACGCAATCATGCATTTACATCACTGCCATCACTGTGTTTGTCTCAACCACGAGTCGCAGCGGCCAGACTGTAACGCTCGCGAATGCAAGACGCGCCGCTAAAGCGAAAGTACGGGACGGTGACATGTTACAGAGCTCGACTTCAGGTGTAGGCACGGCAGAGTGCTGGACGCTCTCTGAAACAACAACAACAACAACAAAACAAACGGCACAAACTGCCATGTCGTCACCACCGAATTATTCAAAACGCGATAACAAAAAGTTATTAAATTCTTATACAAGACATTTAAACTGAGCCACATAAAAAAAAATAAAAAAAAGTACAAAAATAAAAATGATTTCATGGCACAATCGACCAGGTTCATAAATAAGCCAGTATTTCCCCATATGTCACTGGAAGCTTCATCGCCAACCCTTCTAGGTTTAAGATTAAAACTCTCTACGTTGACGGTTACACCGGATGGGGCGCCTGTGAAACGAAACCTTCTCCTTGGCCTCGCCACAGAGCATGTAAGGATAGTGACTTCCCTGGTTTGAGCGCTCCACGAAGGAAACCCTGAACGTTCCAGTATTGCCAAATAAAAAATTACATTTTAAACGCTTGTAAAGGCTCTTGAACCGCTGGTAAATAAAGTGCTGCGAACAATTGTGGACTTTTTTTTTTTTTTCCTCAAACTCAGCTGGAAGGCCCGGCTGACACTGCCGCAATCACAAGCCAGACACAACGCTTGATTTCCGTACGTGACTGAAAATCCTTTGCCCGTGATGATTTCAAAGATTTCAAACAGCACACGTTTTAAAACTATGTTTTACTTTCATACCAGGAGTCGCTTTGCGTGCCACTAGGGGTATTATCTGTATCTGTTATATGATCTGTATTGTTTCTTTTCAGGCATTAGTCAATAAAACCCTGGTTTTATTAGTTTTACACCCTGAAAACAACACAAATCTGGGGAACACAGTAATTTCTAAAATAATTTCTCACAATGAAATGAGTAGTGGAATTAGTTTTACTGGCTTCTACAAACCGTTGTAGGTTGAACTCTCGGTATCTCATTATTTAATGGTTACTTTAACCTTAATGGTTTGTATTATATGTCTCTTTGGATGCTTTATTTGCTTATAATTGTCTGTTAATAGGGAAACCTTTTCTTACCTATCCACTGAGTTAACACAAACCAGGACTGGTATAGCCACACACACACACACACACACACACACACAAACACACACACACACAAACACACACACACAAAAAGCCAAATTCTGAACGGAAGTATTGGTAACATGTCGGTGAAAATAATGCTTCTGTTCCTGTTTGTCCTTTAAAGGGAATTAAACCTGCGAGTCCTTATTGTGTGTGCCCGTTGGCCCATGAGGCAGCTTACAGACTGGTGTCGCTGTTAGCTGAGGAGTGTAGTGGATTGTGGGAAGGTTCAGAGAAATGTTCAGCTGTGTGCATTTTCATGCTTGCAGAAATCAATGCTACCATTTGCGTCATATATAAATATTTGTGTGTGTGTGTGTGTTTGCACGTATTGTGCATGTACTTGAGGTCCTCGTGTGTTTGAGTGAGTTTCCTTAATGTGTGACTGTAGGCGTGTGTTCCTCAGCAGTTGAGAATGGGTCTGTTTCTGTCTGGTCTGAACGGGAACACAGGGCTGTCAGAGTCGGCCTTTCCCCTGTGGGGACCCAGCGTAGCCACGGCCTGGAAGACAACACAACACATGCATGGTTGTCAAAAGGTGCCTGCGCACACACACTAATGCCACCAGGGGACAAAGACACAGCACGGAAAATATCAACAGACAGACACATTTGCACACCTTTCGGATAGCTGTCCAGTCCTCCAGGATGTCCAAGTCAGGCAGCATGTAAACGATATATGGACGTGAGCGGGGTTAAGGACAGTAACACAGGGAGCTGGAAGGAATTAATATAAGGACACATCTAGATACCAGTACATATGTACCACATATATGGAATTTATAGAGTAGAGCCGCTGCTCCTCCACATCGAGAGGAGCCAGCTGAGGTGGCTCGGGCATCTGTCCCGGATGCCTCCTGGACGCCTCCCTGGGGAAGTGTTCCCGGCATGTCCAACCGGGAGGAGGCCCCGGGGAAGACCTTTGGACACGCTGGAGGGACTATGTCTCTGGGCTGGCCTGGGAACTCCTCGGTATTCTCCCGAAAGAGCTAGAGGAAGTGTCTGGGGAGAGGGAAGTCTGGGCGTCTCTGCTTATGGTGCTTTTCCATTACCAGTACCAGCTCAACTCAACTCGCCTCGCCTCGCCTCGCCTAGCCTTCCATTGAAGATACTACCTCCACAATAGTACCTGGTCATCATAGCGACGCCGGAAACTGCCGCGACACACAGCCGTTACCCACACACACGGGACAATGGAAGAAATCGGGTGTATGCTGTTTTTGATCGTCGGGATGAGGCTGTTTCTCACAGCAAGAAGACAAACGTTGTCTCGTTTGACCATTGCCATAATAGTAATGGGTATATCATGCAATCTCTGGCCAAACTATTTAAAAATGGCGGGGTTATTCAGGATACTCCGTCTGGCGTGTGCAATGATGACGCAGCGAATAGTGACGATTCTTTCTGACCAATCAGCAGTCTGCCGTGTTTTCACGTGACATTTTAGTATCGCCTCAGCTCGCCTCAGCTCGTTTGGAACCTCGCCAGAGGAAAACAAGTACCTGGAAGCAGGTACAGGTACAACGTTTACACAGTGGAAAACCAAACCGAGGCGAGTCGAGTCGAGTCGAGTCGAGCTGAGGCGAGCTGGTACTGTGTATTGGAAAAGCGCCATTAGACTGCTGCCCCCGCGACCCAGCCCCGGATAAGCGGAAGAAGATGGATGGATGGATGGATGGAAGCAGTATAAGAAGAAATACTTAGCAGTATCAATGTGAACAGTAACAGAGCTGCTAACAGGATATCGGACACCACAGAAGGTCGTCTCCTCTTCTTATCTGGACTTAACGCATCTCTCCTCTTCTTCCTTCCTGACAACTCATCATTCCACAACTCTGATGGAGAGAGAGATTCAAATGTTTGGTGCATGCAGTGAATACAATACACGGTGCTGGAAGCTGTAATTACTGTAATTAAAATGTGTCGTATTTCGTTGCACATGCACAACATAACATAACGCAGCGTGATGTAACGACTGTGTTCTGTGTGCGCTACCTGATGTAATATCTATGCTGTGTCTGTCTTCCTCCAGTCTTCTAATTTTCTCCTCCAGTTCACTCTGTACCGTATCAAACAGCAGCAGCTTCTCACTCTGCGTACACATGCACAAAAGCATGGACATAACATCAGATTTTTAAAAAAAACAACTCAGATTTAATACACAAGCATGCATCCAAATACGTACATATACCACCGCAAAATACATAGATCAAAGAACGCTAACTGACATTTAAATCAAATTTAGTTTAGTTGTGATGGTTACGGCTAGGGTTAGGGGCTAGTGAATGCATCGTGTCAATGAATGGTCCTCACAAGTATAGAAGTACAAACGTGCGTGTGTGTGTGTGTCTGTCTGACCTCCCAGTGCTGGCATGCTGCCTGGGTCTCACACTCATACTTGTTCTTCACTGACTCCAGACACAACTCTCTGTAGATACCTGGCAAAGACAGAGGGAAACACACAATAAGAGAGTATAGCAGAGCACGATAAGGAGAGCGTAAGACTTCATGAGTGCGACTGTGTGTTCGTGTTACCTGCCACCTTGGTGCGAACCTGCATGTTCTCCAGCAGTACTGCCAGAGGCTCCAGATATTCTGCTGCCCGGCCAGCCGCCACCTCCGCCAGCTTGCTGTTCACCTGACTGAGACGCTCATGATACAGCCTGCACACAAACACAGGTGTTACAACTACATACGCACACGGCCATGGCTGATTCCTTTGAACGACATTTCACGTTTTTTAAATGTCAAACGTCAAACGGTAAACTCGCCAAAAACAATCTATAGTTCCGTCTTACTGGTCTTTGAGATCCGTGAACTGTTTCTCCAGGTTGGACATTTCATCCAGACACTCCATTCTCCTCCGCTCACAGTCCTCCTCGTCCATTTCTGGAACACGAGAAAGACACCCCGAGGTCAGGCATTATGAAGCTGAGTTTTGATGGCAGGAGGAGGCTGCCCAGGCGCTGCTATGGATGCAAAAGCTGGCAGACACATATTTCTGCTTGGCTATGTGTCTGCCAGCCACAAAAGATTTGCAAATGGGCAGTGTGTCTCAAGGAAGGACAACTCATTGAGTAGGAATGTCCAGTCAAACCTTTGACAGCAACCACTTTCTATCAGAACACTGAAATAATGTTTCTTTTAACGGCAGCCGTAAACATAATTTGAATAAGCGTGTTGTTCTCATTTCCTGCTGTTTCAGAATTTCTCACCAGAGCTGTCTCCGTCCTCGGAGACAGAGGAGGTGTCAGAGTCCTCCTCCTCTGAGCTGGACGCCTCTTGCTCCTGCTCCTCCACCTCCATCTCCTCCGCTGTGCTCTCCTTCTTCTCCCGGTCACGGTGCACCGGCATGGCAGCAAGTCAACTTCAGACTGGTAACGTTAGATAGAAAGACAATGTCCGGCTCCTTTGGCAGTTTTACCTACAACAGACACAGCTTTACACTTTTAACATAATACCTGATTCCACTTGTTTAATTGAACCCTTTTCCACTCCACGCCTCCCTACCATAGACCATGTCTGTCTTTTTTAGGGGGGCACAGGGGATCTTTACGGGGAGATAGCAGGTCAACGCTATATGCCACATAGAAGTGGTATCATCTGTAAGATGGGAACCTGAAGATTAATTTGAGATACAGCTCAGCAGTCAAGCTTTTCTAGTCATAAATCGGTAATAAATATTGTGTTTTGGTTACGCGCACTAATCAAATTTTGAAAGCTCAGAGTGTACAAGGGCTTAGAACGTTACAAAGGAAGTCTATGATGGATTTCTGTAAGAACTGCATTTTTCGGCGATTGTCCAGTGAATACTTCTGTTCTGGAAATTGCTCAGAACCCCCCATTATTGTCAATATACCTGGGAAACCCGTGCATCCTCTGAATGCCCTTGGTCTCCAGTTTGTGGTTGTAAAGTTTCATGAGGTCACAATAGGTGATTTTAGACAGTGAGGTCAAGTTTTAAAAAAAAATGGTCTCACTGTAATGACATGGCTACTGTGGGGACTAACATCATCACACAAACGAGCACAACTGCGCTCACTGAATCCACAAAAGTCTCAGCTTTCCAGTCATACGCAATTCCAGTACTGTTAAAGGACCCCAGTATGCAGAAATATTATATTATATATAATATAATATTATAAATATTTCTACTGCATGGATGCCTTAGGTTATCTAGTTTCACATGTTACCAGTACCTTCACTCTATCTTCAAAACTGAGGATGTATGCGTCCTAATGGAGTTTAGAAAGTTGAGGCATAAGGACAATAAAAATATTTCAAAGCATGCCCACACTTTACATCTACTGGGGAGCATTAGTAGTTTTGCTTGTACATCAGAAAGTCTTGTCAGAGTCTAAAATGCATAAAGGTATTATTACTTGTGTTTTCCCATCTGCATGTTGCGTAACTATAACTGCATGAGTGTGCATCAGTTGAAAAGTCACTTTACACTTGGAACTACAGACATGATGAAACATGTTTGAACATCGAGAACAAATTGCTTTATGGTCACAACTATTGTTCCACTAAGGCATTCATGTGATATGGGGATGACAACTGAAATGACTTGGCAGTTCAAAGTAATTACATCTTCGTGGTTGAAGGATGACTGCAGTATCACCAAACAAAACCAAAACCCATCCTTCAAGTATCAGGTCATCACTCAGATTCGTTGAGCAAGTTGGTTTGGAAGATATTTCTACCTTTCTGTTTTTTCATCCATGTGACTGTTTAAAATCCCCATTGTTGTTTACCAAATGCAGGTAAGTGGGGTAGCCACCAAACCTATATTCCTAATGATGATTTACACATATTTTTCCAGCTAGCTGTTTGCCTTTGTAACCATTTAACTATACAAGACACATAAACATTAACAAACGACAACACACGGTGAGCATTAACGTTACGTTAGCATGTTAGCAAGTATAGTTATCGTTAGGTAGCAAGCACAATTAGCACGACTTCTTACAAAAATACATTAACAAGGAAGCTTAAAACTAAATCGTAACTCACACAATAGGGGTGGGGTGGATGCTATTTGTGATAATGTTTAAGGAAAGGCTATTTTCAGAGATAAGAAGCTTAAACGTAGTTTTTCCTCGGTTACTATTTCACTCGTGTTTCCCAGCTAAGCTAAAAACAAATCTCAATAGGGCGCTCTTATTTGTATAAGGAACTGTAGTTTTCTGTATAGCTAATATTCACATCACTGAAGGGCTAACAACCAGCTGTAAACTACGTTACCCAGGGTTCAGCACTGTAGCTTGAGGCTGACAGTTGGAGAATAATTGTCGAAAGGCTTTTAAAACTTTAACGCCAGTAAATTTAGAAACTCGGTTAGTGTCTAAGGATATTGTAGTTTTATAACAGTCGCATATAATATAGTTAAAAGTGGATATCCAACGTTTTGTTATTGTCGAAATAGTTCGGCGTTGAATTGCTCCGGTGTCCATTACTTTGTTTTCTCTCCTCCCTCGTCCGCCATGATGTTTTCGAAGTGAACAGCGGAGCTAGCTAACCAGCTTGTTTAGCCTGTAGGCGGCAGACTGTTGTGGGAGAAGGGGCTGCGATGGATGGATGCTTTGCCCCGCTACGTTTGACATATTTGTTGTAGTTTAAACAGAATGCGCTTTCTCCGACGAAATTTACACATTGAACTCCGCGCTGCTAATTTGCAGCGTAGCGTTAATAAATGATTCGGGAGCCACGGTTTTTCGTTATAGTTTGAAGATTAACGCTCGCTGAGGCTGTTTAAGTGGCTACACAGCTAGCTCCTCCTTGCTGCCTGACATCGCATTCTTGTGTCTCCTGCCCCAGGAATGTTCTCCAAAAAGCCTCATGGGGACGTTAAAAAATCAACACAGAAAGTGTTGGACCCAAAGAAGGACGTGTTGACGAGGCTGAAGCATCTCAGAATAGTCATAGGTAAGTTAAACGTCATTATTAAGCAGCTAACACGTTAGCTTCTACGCGCAGTCTGTGAATACATGGAATGGCACACCAGACTCATCTCGAAAATCATGAAATTCAATGTTGCCTTGCGTGTAAAAAGAGGCACAGCCCCTTTATGACAAACTTCAAGACCATTTCAGGCTTTTTAGTATCCACTCATCCATTCGGCATCTCACATGTAACGTTGGTCCATTGCAAAGCATTTCATCATTCATAATTGTTCCACATTCGTTCATCTTGAAAGTTATTAAGTTACTTGTTTTCTTTTTTCCTCAGAATGACTATGATGGGCAGTAATGAGCCTTGTGTATACAGGCTAAAAGGGATAGATGTATAAAAGTAAATGAGGCTCGCTGTATACTATGTCAACAGATCTATCGCGTGCTTTATATTGTGTGTAAGTGGCAATTCTATTACATTGTCAAATATTTGACTTGAGTTTGACTTAGGGTCTCTGTGCATGGAGGAGAATCAGGTGTGTTTTTACTACCGTGTACTAAGCTGACTGCGTGGATTTCAGGCACCGTGATGCTACAGGCTTTTAGTCAGGCTGTTGTGATTCCTGCAGGGGTGTGCCTGAGTGCTGGACAAAGACCTGCTGTGTGAGAAATTCAGATTTAGTTTTTGAACATGTGTTAAGGTGTGTTACAGCACAACGCCAATTTTAATGTTTGGGAGATTGGGTAGGATGACAGGGTAATGGGTATGAATTAGTGATGGATTTGTGAGTGTGTGTGTGTGTGTGTGTGTGTGTGTGTGTGTGTGTGTGTGTGTGTATCTTTCACTGACACACACTTTCTCTCATACCCACAAAAACACACACTGACCGGTGAGGGAAACAACCTCTACTATTTCCTCTCTATGCAGTAGCTAAACTTCCTGTTTCTATTGTAAGAGCTACTGGTCTGTGTGGGTGCGCTCGGGACAGAGAGGGGTGGG
>CM022480.1:21938902-21981431 GCA_011952105.1 Coreoperca whiteheadi
GGGGGTGTGCCCCTCTCTGTTCTCTATGGGGAACATGAGACCTTGATAACAATCACAGAGACATGCACACACAAACACACTTACAGCCACATTGTATGGGGAAGGAATGTTCAGACAGCTGAACAATAGCTAACAACACATTTTTAACAATCATTGTGCCAGCCCACCACTTGAAGAAAATGCATATGGGCACTATTAGTTGCACCACTGGCAAGAATTGATAACTGGAGCAATGCCACTTAGAGAGCAAGCGGGCTAGATAATATACTTCACAGTAAGAATTACTTGTCCATGTTGCTGATGTTGTTTATCTAGCCGTCATTCTCGTGAAAACTGATTTTTAATTGACCAATTTACCTTTGAAGAAACATAGAGTGAGCACTATGAGTGTTGGGTATATTTGTTAGTGTTTTGTAGAAGTTCATACTTGGTCTGAAAGACTGAATCAACAAGAAGCTATTTCATCGCTTTGCAATCCCTTTGATGCAATCAGGTTATTTAGTAACTGCTCCCCAGCCCTGTTTGGCTGGTCCCACTGTTGTGTTTAGGATAATGACTAAACCATGACTGCATTTAAATGGCAGTTAATAATCTAGCCATTGTGTAAATATGATAGCCTTGTGTTTAGAAGCAATTTAGCTTAGTCCGTTTAATGACAGAATGTGCCACCTCCATATCACTTTACAAGGTCAGAATTTCCTTCCATTATATGAGGATAAACTCAGTCTTTCTGTTCCTACCATGACGATCCCTTGAGCAACTTGTTCTTACTAAAGCTTGCAAATGCTTTTATTCAAGGCAAGGTAATCGGAAAATGCTGTGGGGTTTTTTTGTGTGTGTATTTTCTTATTCAGAGTATAGTTGTAGTCTGGGTAAAAGCAGAAACAAGACCTTTATGGAAACCTCCAAGTAAAGTGGGTCAGTTTATAGATTACTGGTTCACACTTGTTGTCTGTGCCATAGAACAGTAGGTCTATGAAATTCTGATCATCTGAGGGCCAAACCGAAGTAGGTAGTGCTGCTACCCAGTATTGCAATGGCGATGCATGTGGAGAGTGACTAAATCATTTGCCATATTCAATTTATAGTGAGAAATGTTGTGTTAAAAATGTCAGTCCCCAGAGGAAAAGACAGAAAACCACTCAGATAGACCTCTAAGACCTTACAAGGGCAACCACTATGGCAAAGGACACAGACGACCCTTAGTGTGTGTGTGTGTGTCTACCTGTGCACATGCTCGTGTGTGTCAGGAAATAATGGCCTACGTGCTTGTCCATTTTCTTTCAGTTTTGGCCCTGAACTCTTGTAGCGGTTGTATTCTCAGCATGAGGCGTGTGTTTTATCTCTGTGTCTGAGTCAGTGTGTCTCCTTCCTAATGACAGCCAGTGGTGTTGAGGCAGCGATTCAGTCCAGAACACATAAAGGTAAACTTCCCATCCTTTAGAGGAGCATATCCGAGACTGTAGCTGGGACGCAGACTGCGCTGTTAGTCTTTGCTGCGTTTTTAGAGAACCCATATGCTGCGGTGAGGTTACATTACTCAAATATCCTTCCTTTTCTTCACAAGAGGGTTTCAACAGGTTCTCATTGCTATGGCAGTGTTCAGACTTTCAGAAATTGTTTTTGATGAAACATCCTAAAATCATGGTCTCTTATTTTTGCCCATTGTAAAAGTAATTTTCTGATTCGGGGGGGGGGTTAATAATTACATTCTTTTTAATCTACACGTAATTATTACAAAACAAACGTGGGCCGGGGGCAATGGCCCCTTCCCTACTTACTAACCCCTACTTCTGGCGCCCTTGCTCGGACCACAGACAGACATATAAACACCACAAAAGCGCTTCTGTGGTGGTTCTCGCTCCAGTCGGTGACTCCAGGACCTCATTTTGCCATGACGACACACACATAGACTCACAGGGTGAAAACATGAACAATACGGCTGGCAATTACTTAAATATTCATTGGGGAGTTTTGTTCCCTTTCCTCTGATGTTTTTGGTGCTATATTTCATTTTTTTATTTTTTATCTGAGTGAATATTTCTATGAGAAGGAATTTATTTCCCTTCTTATTTTCCAGAAAATGCAGAGCCATCAGAGCTGAAACAGTTCTTTGACCTGAACTACTCCCATATCTACTATGTCTTCTTTGAGAACTTTGTCACCATTGAGGTCAGCCTCAAGCAAAAAGGTAAGTTTTACTCACTGTCAAAGTCAAGAACCAAACAATTAAGCTGAGCTCTGATTGGTCAGCTTTCACAGGGTAGACATACATCTATGTATCATTGCAAGTTAGACATATTGTTCTTTCTTTCAAGCTAGTGGGTGTGTGTTTCAGGTCATAAGTCTCAGAGGGAGGAGCTGGACTCAATCCTCTTCATCTTTGAGGTAATAAAATATTGTTGTAAATTGTAATTAAAGTGGAAATCTAGAAAAAAGTGAGAGAACTCAAGTTCTCGATGCAACATGACAGCTACAGACATTATGTGAAACTAAATCACCGAAGTGTTTGTGTTTCCTCTAACCTGTCTAGGTGGTCTTGGTCTGTACCACAGCACCAGCTGGCATTGACCTCAGACTAAGACCACTGGCATTTAGGAACACTCAGAACTGGGTGGTGGTGCATAGAGTAGCCAGGATAAGATAGCCGTGTGTGTGTGTGTGTGCGCGTGCGTGTTACTGACCTCCATTTGGCCCGCCACGCACTTTAAATTCCAAACAAGACTGGTCAAAGCACAAGTCCAGTGAGTACTTGAAAATAAGAATGTGCTTAATACAGGTTTTCCCTGATAGGTATTAGGTAAAATTAGGGTTGTAACTAATAATAAACCTTTTCTTTTTTTTTCTCTCCAGAAAATCCTCCAGCTCTTGCCAGAGAGAATCCATAGCCGGTGGCAGTTCCACAGCATCGGTATCTCACACAAAACCCCCCTCAGCCCCTTTCTTGAAACACACGTTACACTTGATCTTATACATGCGTGCAGCACATCAGCCCGTCCCAGAAAACTGTGCGTTGTTGAATCAGGTTTAGCCGGTTTGGAATAGTGCGGCCACTTACAGTACATGAGAGATTATTTCATGTAATGTTTAGAGACCGAGCAGCACCAAAACCTTGCAAAGAGAAGAATGCGTGGCACTGTGCAGTGCAGCTGGAGTTGTCCTCTCATGTAGTCCACATTAGTACTGGGGTTGTCAAACTGTTGGGCTTCACTGACTCAGTTTTTTCATCATTTCAAAAGTATGTAAAATTGGCTTTTAGTGTTGTCAGAGCTGGTTAACCTTGAGTTAAGACTGTGCACGGTAGTTTGAAATGACCAGGCTGACATGTCTCCCTCTCTCAGGACTGATCCTCAAGAAGCTGTTGCACACTGGGAACTCTCTGAAGGTACTGCTTTGATTTTCTGGAAACTCTGTCAACCTGCCGGTCATAGCCCCTAGACCCTAATCCTCAGTGCCTCTGAAGGGGAGGGTTCCCATGGGTCCTTAAAATCCTTGAAAGTTTGTGTTTTTGAGGGGGAGAAAAATTAAGGCCATGAAAGTTTGTGAAATGGGTCATGGAAAGTGCTTGAATTTATATATTTTGTGCAAGAATAGAAATTGAAGTTCCTGAAAGTAACATCACAGCACAATTGAGAAGTGTTCACAGATTCAAGCCTCTCTCTTTAGTCGTTGTCTGAGCTTCTGTAGAGCCTGTTAGCTCCCATTATAACAATTCTCACTGTTGTAACAATAATTAACCTTGACCCGTGTCTCAAAATATTCCGTGTTGGGTCCTTGAAGAGAGTGCATATTACTGGTGACCAAAAAGTACATTTAAAAAATCAAACAGCAACGTCTCTTCATGACCTGGTTGCCCAGGAAAATCCACAGAACTTGTTGGAAGCAATTTCATGTAGGAACTATTTTCTCACGACCGATAGTACCTATGAAGAGACGTTGCTGTTTGGTTTTTCAAATGTGTTTCTTTGGCGCTAGTAATATGCACTACTTTAGGCTTCTCTTCCATGCTCATCTCTCCCTCTCTCATCTACACTGTAGATCCGTCGCGAAGGTGTGCGCTTGTTCTTGCTGTGGATGCAGGCGTTACAGAGTAATGCAGAGCGTGAGCAGCTCTGCATGTTTGCCTGTTTGATTCCGGGCTTCCCAGCTCCACTCTGCCATGGGACCCCGCGCACCCTGGACACTCTGATCAACCCACCGCTGAGTTTAACAGAGAGTTCGTAGAAGAAACACACAAACACACAGACACAGTGTTGTTTTTTTTGCAGTATTCATTTTAATATAAACACTAAATCTCCCTGCCCCCCCCCTCCCCCCTGCAGCTCAGGTTACGCCAGAAGAGATCACTCCATTGGTTCCTCCCCAGTCTGGTGACAAGAACCAGGAAGACCTCACTGCTTACTTTTTAGAAGCTTTACTCAAATACATGGTAAACCAGGTATTATCATCATTTCTTACTAACACAGCTAACACTACACAGTTCCACTTTTGCAAATGTTGTGTTGCCATACTAATGCCACTAATGCTAAAAACCAGGTCTGTCATGTGCTTACATTATACACAGAAACGTGATGGCAGATTTAAATATCCATCTCATACCCTTACTAGTATCATTAACGTCTTCAAATACAACTGTCATCCCTTATTGACACATACAGACTTTGTTCTTGTATTTCCTCTTTTTGCTGCCATCTCACACACACATACATGCAGTCAAACACACACTGATAACATTCTCCCCTAAAACAATGGTTCTCTTCTCCACTTGGCCCTGTTTTGTGTGCATAAGGCTGTCTTTATAACACAAGCCCGTTTGTCTTTGTGTGCGTGCGTTCTTCCACCAGGCCAAGTCTCTTGAGTGGCGTTGTAAAGAGAACCATGAACGTGGCTTCAGCTTCCTCTTTGGTCACTTCAGGAAGTTTTACCTTCCTCACATTTTTCCCAACTTCGCCATGGAAACCAGCCTCTACAACCCAATACTGGGTCAGTAACATTAGATCTTTAATAGCTACTGGATAATGTAAATCCAGTAGCCCATTGGAAAACACCGAACAGTAATGTTGTATTATTTTAACCCTAGACGATATAAATAAAGATTTTCTGCTTTCCCTGCAGACGTTCCTCAGATGCGTCCTAAGCCCTACTACAGCGTGGTGCGCAGGGAGCAAGACGGCGGTGAAACACTGTACTGCACCAAGGAGAGCTTCCTTCAGGCCCGAGTCATCTTCATCCGCTGGCTGGTTTCCTTCTGGCTCGAGCCACGACCCAACACACACACACACATCCCAGGAACAGAGGGAGAGAACGTCCCCAAGAACATACAGGTAACGAATGCATATTTTCTCAAACAGACAGTGTGGTTCAAATCACTGGAAGGTTCCTTGTACTTAATTAGTTTGACATTACTGAGGTGGTTATTTGTAGGGCTGCAACTAACAATAATTTTCATTGTCTGATTTAATAATTAGTTGTTTTTTCTATAAAATGTCAGAAAAAGTGAAAGACGTCCATCACAGAGTCCAAGATTTTTAAAATTGTGGACGACAAAGGAAAACCGGAAAAGACTGCATTACAGAAGCTGGAACCAGAGAATTTTGTCTTTTAAAAAAATGACTCAAAATTAATCAAATATCCAAATCTGTACTGATCAAATTTCTGTCAATCGACTAATCGCTTAGTCAACTTGTTGTTGGAGCTCTAGTCATATGTGAGCTGCTGTTTTTTAACAAGGCATCACTTCTTGTTGTTCAGAGGATTTATCCTGACAAAAGCCTCCTAGACGTCAGATATTTAAAACAACAGATGTGATATTAGTCGAAAAGGACGTTAAATAATATGAAAATGTTATATAACACCAGATTTGTGCATAGTTGAAATGGATGACAAAATGTTACTCAGGAACTCTACAAAATTCTGTCTGCAGTATTTTCTGAATTGTATTTATTTTCTTACCTCATTGTATAACCCACATTTCCACCCGCAGCGAGCAGCAGCCGGCCTGGCCGCTCGCTCCGCGGGCAGCTCAGAAGACAGCAGTGGAGGTGGGATTCGGTCTGACAGCCACCTGGAAGGCAGCGGGTGCTCATCTGGGTCAGGCGGAGGCAGCATGGGGATATCTGGGGGTCCCGGAGCTGGGGGTGAGCCCGAACAAAGCCACTCCAACACATCCACGTTGACAGAGAGGGAGCCCAGTTCCTCCTCACTCTGCTCCATGGATGAAGAACAGCTGACGGACATGGAGGTGGTGAGGAGAGTGCTGACCAGCTCCAGAACCAACGTCAACTTCATCACTGAGATCTTTAGACAGGTGAAGGAGAAACAAATGTATTTTTCAATGTGTCTAACCTTTTGATGAGCACTTTAATGTAACGTTACATCTGCATTCGGAGTGGATTGAGTTGGTGTTTTTCTAATGTTAGTTTTCATTTGTCCAACAGTTTTAAAGTATATGTTATGAAATATTACCTGTTAATATTTATGTCTGTCTCTACCAATGTAGGCGTTTCTCCTTCCCATGTGCGAAGCTGCAGCGATGCGTAAAGTGGTGCGTGTTTACCAGGAGTGGATCTCCGTGGAGGACAGGCCAGTGTTTATGAAGGAGCCAGAGGCGGGCCCCTATCCCACAGCCAGCAGCCTGGATTCAGGCTCTCAGCTCGGAGACAGGGAGGATGAGGTGAGGAATTACCTGAAATCTTTAATATAATCCATATATGCTTCAAATAAACGGTAGGCAGTGTGAACAGATGTTTATATAGGGATTTAATTCCGTGTGTGTTTTTTCTCTCATCCTCGGGGAATGAACAAGGTGGTTGACAGTGAATTGCTGGAGTACAGCGTTCATGCTGGCGTTCAGACTACACTACAGGTATGGTCCTCTCACACACACACACACACACACAAGTATCTGTCCATTTCATACATACAGAGGAAAGTCTCATTGTTGCAGTGTCGTGTTACTTTCCTTACTTTTCCTCGTAGAATAATCCTTAAGCAATAGTTTGTGGACCCATTTTACATCCCCACTGCTTGTCTCCTTTTCAGGTATTTATCACCCACTCCTCCAACGTTTTCCTACTGGAGCCAGCCAACGACATCAAGATCCTTTTAGAGGAGCATGTCGACATGTGCAAGCGAGTCCTGAACATCTACCGCAGCCTTGTCATGCATGAGACCATGGACCAGAAAACATGGTAAGGATACACAATAAACCACACCATGTCGCTGTGGACTGGAAGACACTATAAAACGCCATCTGAATACATTTCAGTAGAATCACGTCGTTCCTTCACATCTGTTTGTAGGGAGCAGGTCTTACTGGTTCTGCTGAGGGTGACAGAGTCTGTGATGAAAAGACCTCCATCCATCATGCCCCAGGGCAAGAAGAACAACACACTGTCAGGCAGACTGGCTGGACCTATTTTTCAGGTACATTACTGTCACTATATCAAACTGGCCAGATATTTTCTCCTGTGTAGCAAAAATACAGTTTTGTACAGTAATATCTGTGTGGTAGAAGGAGACAGAGTCGTCTCTCTGGTATATAAGAAAAATGTTGCTTACAGCAACACTTGTGGTGCTCTAAATACTTAACACGTAGTTGGCTACAAAGACAGATGTACTTTGTCTGTCATACATGTAAGTGATGTAAAAGCACACAATGCATTCATGGCAATGAAGTAATCGTCTAATGAAAGTAGTTTATTTGAATATGAGCTTGATCTTGGATCCTCATGTATCCAGCTGCCTTCATCTCTTCTGTTCAGAATACAGTAATGTTAGGAAATACGATTAAAAGACGTCCTGCTTAGTGTAATGGTGTAATTTTATTATTTACCAAAAGTTATTT
Source organism: Coreoperca whiteheadi (assembly GCA_011952105.1). Lineage (NCBI taxonomy): Eukaryota > Metazoa > Chordata > Actinopteri > Centrarchiformes > Sinipercidae > Coreoperca > Coreoperca whiteheadi. The sequence continues at coordinate 21,946,749 of CM022480.1, forward strand.
TCTGCACCTTAAGGAGGTTTAATAGTGCCCGGGTATGACCCAGCTGACCCAGTATTTAGTTTAGAGTATTTTCTAAAATAACGTTCTATCATTTCATTCCGCTCTCGCTGTACAGACGCTGATAGTCGCCTGGATTAAGGGGAACTTAAATGTCTACATCAGCAGAGAACTGTGGGACGACCTCCTCTCCGTCCTCTCCTCTCTTACCTGCTGGGACGAACTGGTCACTGAGTGGTCCCTCACCATGGAGACGCTCACCAAGGTGCTGGAAGTTATTTTAATAATGTTATGCTCCAAGCATTAATGTTTTAACACAAATGATTGCATTTTATTTCAGCATGTAGTTCCTGACTGCATTGCCTGAGCAATGAACATTTTGTTATTAATGAATGTTCTTTAAAGCAGAGGAGCGCTATAATGAAGGAAGCAGTAGTTTCATTCCTGTGTTATTAAAATGACTGGATTACATCGAGACCTATCATACGCATATTTCCATTCTCCAGCATATGAAAAATCAGTCTCTTGCCTTAAGCATTAGTTTAAGTCAGAACATTTACATTTGCTGTCATCTTTAACCAGTATGGTTCCAAAGTCATGAAAGTGTTAAGCCTGTGTTTGCGTCTTAGGTGTTGGCCAGGAACCTGTACAGTGTTGATCTGAATGAGCTGCCTCTGGACAAACTCAGTGAACAAAAACAGAAGAAACATAAAGGAAAAGGTTGGTCGGTCTCGAGAGACCCTTATAGCCCTTACATAAAAACACGCAGAACTTCCCACTAGCGGTTCTGAAATACAGACAGCTGTTTTTGACATCAGCCAATTGAAGATAATTATAATCTATCTACACAACGTAATCTTTCATTTCATATCTAAATGCTACTGTGATTAAAAAAAGATGCAATGAAGACACTCCACTCTTTCTGCAATTGCTACAATCTCCTACATTGGCTGTCAGCAGTTAACCACAAGGAAAGTTACCACAATAAGTTGGACAATGTAAAAATTAACACAATATAAAAATATTGAAATATGGCCAAAATGAAGGAACCTAAGAAGAACATCTGGACACTAGACCTTTCCTTTACACATAATATCAGTGCATAGTTACAGATAGAGGTAACATATGTCCTGAAATAAATAGCATTAAATGTGCATTGAGAGATTATGTCCCACTCCATCCGTCTCCACCAGGTATTGGTTCGGAGGGCCAGCGACAGATTGTGGATCGTTCCTTCTCTAAAGGCTGGAGCAGAGACCAACCGGGCCAGGCGGCAGCCATGAGGCAGCGGAGCGCTACCACCGCCGGCTCACCAGGTATCGAAAAGGCAAGGAGTATTGTCCGCCAGAAGACTGTAGGTCAGTATCCCTCCTCTTACGACTGTCCTCCTGTGTGTGAAAACGTTTCTGTTATTCATGTTCATAGCACTAACTCCCAGACATTGTTCTGTGTATTCGCTTTAAACTGGCTGGCATGTGAGTGTAGGTGAATGGGGGGGGGAACAACTAGTGCCTTTCCTCAGGGCACTTTACATAGCTTCTCTTTCTTCTCAAGTCAGTTTTATTTGACTTGACGTCTCCTCTTTTCCCCTCTTGCCTGTCTGTGCGACAGGAAGTTGTGGCGTGTGCTTACCGTCAGCCCTCCTCTTCAGCAGAGTCTTGTTTATGCGAAGCCTTCAGCTGTGGCCATTGGTGTGAACGAAATGGTCATAACACAGAGTGTACTGAAAGAGCAGTACTAGCTTAGAGCAAGACGATGACAACTCGTGATGAAAACAAGTCAGAAGATGAACGGGGGTACTTAGTAGAGCCAATAAGTCATCAAAAAGGTAACTTTAATAATGCCATAATAGTAATAGTAATGTTATACACTAGCGATATTGGGAAAGGTTACATTGTAATTTGTTACCAGCTCTCATTCCGTATAGCATACACATGCATTTTCTTAAATTGCTTAAAAAACATAAATCAGTAAGGGCGCGTATCCTGCGCCCGCAAGATGCGATGTGCACGTGAACGGAAGGGGCCGTATGGGGGTGTGACAGGGTCAGGGGTCAGTATGCACGTCATCAGCAGCAACAACAATGGCGGAAAGTTTTTGAAGTCAAAGCTAATGGACAGAATTGACAGAATCGTAACCTCCTCGAGTGTTGCCATGCTTATTGTTTACGTCATGCAAATCTGGAAGTTCTATATTATATGGTCTGAGTTCTCTGGTGGGCCCTCTAGTGGAATCCTCCGGTAACAAGCAACGTACAAGGCAAGTGTGTGAACAATTCTGTTAAGGACGCAGCCGGTTGTCTACGCGAACGCGTGGTTATAAAGCAACTATATCTTCAGCTTAAGAAGCAACCAAATAAAAGAACACTGTTAGCAGAGGGTCTGTAGGCCCTAGAAAGTCTAAAAATGTCCACATATTATATGTAATATGCCCAAAAAAGAAAGACGATTGCCGTGATAAGCAACTTCTCTGGGCCTATAAGCTGCATTTTATGTGGTTTAGCGCCACATGTACAAGTTTTAAGGTTTGTGTGCTTTTCCTGCGAGAAATGAGTCCACAATGCTAACCATTACTATCTCACCAAAGAAATGTTAGTGCTCCTGTGTGTCGTGTTCTTCAGAGGAGATGCGAGCTGTACAGAGTGCCAAGCTGCCAGCAACCTCTCACCGGCTTTCGTCCAGAGCTAACCCTGTCTCACTCCTTCACCTTCCCTGTCTCTTTCCTTCTCCGTCCACCCTTGAACCTTCCTCTTTCCTACACTCCCCTGTCGCCTGTCTGTCTTTCTGTGCTTTGTCATTTCTTTCTCTATCCATTTATTTCTCTCATTCTTTTCCTTCCAACACTCTTTGTTCCATTTTTTATTTGATCTATTATCTTTATTTTTTGGGGCCGTATTTTTGACATTTCGTCGTCATTTCGTTTTCATTCCTTCCACTTTTCCATCTTCACCGATACATCCGCCCTTCTTCCACTCACCTCTTCACCTTACTTGTCACTTCAACAATAATACCCTCTTGCTGCCTTCTTTGCTTTCCTTTTCTGTCTCACCCCCCCCCTTATTCTGTCTCTCTTCTATCTGTTCTTCCCACCTCTTCAGCCCTGCGTAGCTGTTCTACGGGGGACTCTCTGCTGTCCTCAGCCTTTATCCGCAGTGCTAAGAGTGCTCCTGCTCTGGCTCCACCTCTTCCTGTCCTCCTCCATCACCACCACCCTTTACTACCCCCCCTTGCCGACCAGCTGGCAGGTACACACTCTTTGCACTGCCTGCCTGCCCGCCTGCCTGCCTGTCTGCCTGGAAACTCTACTTGTCTTTACCACTGTCAGAAACTGAAACTTGACTGTCGTCCCGTCTCTGTTTTATATCAGTTTTTCTGGCTGTCTATTTGTCATTACTAAAGCAACAGTTTGCATGTGGTCCGTCAGGAAACATACAACCCTTCTGTTTTTGACTTAACTTAACGTAACTGGGATGGTTTGGGGAATTGCTTTAAAGACGCATTATTCTCCCGAAGCTTTGCAATCATCTGATCAGCATTGCAAGAAATTTTGCATGTGACAAATGGATGATCAAAGTATATTGTAGCACCCACTCAAAGGTCATTTTTAAAATACAGAAAGTGTTGTTAATTGTGATGTCAGATTGTCTCAACAATACTGTCTATATCTTATGTCCTCCACGGCCTCCCAAACCTGTTATGGTTATTGTCGTGGTCATTTCTGCCTGCACATTTTTCTGCTATTTACAAGCATTTATTTCCCCTTTGTTTCTATTCCCTTCACGTAGACCTCCATATCACTGATGTCGTGTGATATTTCATTTGATGCCATTTACTCTTGCCGTGGCATTTAAATCGACTTCTCCCTTCTTTTCTGTAGCCTATGGTGATGATTTGATTTTGTCTTTGCTAGTGATTTTACTTAGATATTGATTTACTTTGTATTTACTTGTGTGTGCTTTTGTGTTAGTCTCTTATAGATGATTACAGCTCAATAAAAGTTGCTGTTTATTTAGAATTTGACATCCAATCAACGTAAAAACTGCCGAATGGTTATTAACAAGTGTCACTACAGACGAGGAAACTGCTAACTCCACTAGATTTGTTTTTTTTACAATTCAAAAACATGCTCTATCAACAAGGAGTGAGTGTATGCTGACTTTGCCTGCTTAGCATAATCTGCCTTTTCAAATTGTTCGATTGTCATTACTCATGTAACCACAAGTCAGTTGCTATTAGAATGACCTCATTCCTGAATGAACTCTAGCTGTGAATATTGTTAAAGCAGACATTTAAAGATGAGGTGGTTTTTAGTTTTGTGTTTGGTCATAAACCTGTCTTCTTGGTGGACAGTGTTTGCTGGTTGAGGTCAATTAAGTTCACATTTGAACCAATGCCAGTACCGGTACTCAACGGTACCTTTTTTCGGTACTTTACTCTCTCTGTAATAACAAAAATGTAATTTCAGTTGTAAAAAGTCAAAACTTCTCTATTGTAACATTATTTATTTAGAACAGTCCAAACTGTAAAAAATGTTATATGTCTCTTTTACTTTAAAAATCTTGCTCAACAGCATTTAATGACCAGGCTATATTTCAACGTGTGTAAACATTTCTACAGCACTGAGATGCTGTCAAAACACATTAAGACTACATGCAGCCTATATTCTATATTATAAAACTCACCTTTAAACTCCATTTAGTCCAGTTTTAGTTGTCAGCTGCACCACAGTCGTCCTCACTCAGAAATATTCACATAATCTCCAACATGATATAACTTTGATAGGAATGTTCCATCAGTGTATAAATGTCGTAGTGTTTTCTGAAATGTCTTTGTGTTTTAACCCTCAGGGCCACCGTATGATCGTCATAGCGACGCTATACTCGGGATCTTTACTTTGGTCTTGAGAAGCCACAGCCTTTATTCACTGCCAAACTGTAACCTACACTGTAGATGTACTGCCAGATCGACAGCTTCACTGCTCACCTTTTCCTCTGCTCCGCTCGCACTCACCGTCACTCTCTGCTGTTCGCTCTCTTGTTCAACCACACACACACACACACACACGTACGTGTCCCCGTGCCTTGAATAAGCATCAGGGGTGACGTAGTGCTCTCTCTCTTTCTCTCTATACTTTACTCTGTCACCCCAGATACGCTCCCAGGTTTCGAAATTTGGCAGCGATTTAACGATTGATTTAACGTGAATCGGTACTCAGTAGTACCGACAGAATTACTTCAATGTACTGAGTTCAGAACCCAACCCTATCTACAATGGGGCACCTACTGATTTGGACTTAAAAAAAATAAAAGAAGGCGCTCAAAGTGATGACTCAAAACAACTTCTAGATTATGAGTTTCTACTTTTTATTCTGGCTTAACAACAAGATCCACAAAAAAGATCCACATCCCAGCTTGACCATGGGATGTCTCATGTAAATCCGGTTTATATTTTAGCTCACAAACTGAGTCAGATAATGACCGCGATGTGATGACTTAATTAAGCGCCATCCATTAGATTGCTCCAGCACGCACACGTTTAAGCACAAATAATAAAATAAATAATATAATAATAACAGTGTATTTTTTTATTTCTGAGAATTAGTTTTTGTGGGTGAAATCTATCATACAAATATCTTGTAGCTATTTTGTAGTTTTGTCTAAGCAACCAGATATTGATCATATTTATAATACTCTATGCGTTTGCAGATTTATATGTAGGTATCTTTTGGGGTCTTTGTTCATTCAGAAGTGTGTGTATGTTTTTATATGAACGTTTACACGAATCCATTCACATTTAGCCCTCTACTAACCTCACTCTCATCTTCCCCCAATTATCAGACCTTGAGGACCCGCCAATCACGCTGACATCCCTTACCTCTCGGATGCGCCACTCCTCCCAGAGTGACGAGGCACCTCCCACCTCCTGTTCTGATGTCTTCCAGGGGGGGGCTTGTGACCTGGATGCCCTGGCCCCTTCCTCCCTCGCAAGGAGCAGCAGTGCCTCTGACATCATGGAGCCTTTCATCGCGGAGCGGGTCAAAGGTGAAGAGCACCAGAGGGATCACACGTCAATCCCGAATCCCCCCCACCACCACTCCACAACTTCTTCCTTACTCGCAGCCAACAACCATGCAGCTCAACCACTCCCAAACCCTGTAACCTCCCCCTCCCCCACCCCTTTTACCTTCTCCAATGGTGCTGTTTCCTTTTCAACAGAGGGACAAGGTGATGGTAGTGTTTATGACCAGTTCTGGCACCAGATTGGGTCTCAAAGCCAAGGGTCTGGTTCTGATTGGGTAAGCGACTGGGATTCTGCCTTCACCTGTTCATCAGAAAAGGAAATAGATGTCGAGGAGGGGGAAATGGGGGCTGGGGTAGAGGAAGATGATTTATTCTCCTCTATCAGGGACTACCTCGCTCACAAAGGAGGTGAGAAGAAGGAGGAAGCTGGAGAGAGAGATAGCCCTGGTCATGTACTAGAAAACAGTGTTGTAACTTTACCTGTGCAAACAAGGGTAGCTAGAACACAAATAGAATACACAGGACAGGCAGGAGAGGCAAGACAGGTGGTGAGAGAGGACAGGCAGGTAAGTAAATCCGTGAGACATAGCAGTGTGGATTCAACAGAGGAGAATGACGCAGAGCAGCGGAGCATCTATGAGTGCCTGGAGTTGCAGTGTCAGTGGCCGTCACCCAGTGCTAGGGGGAGTGCTAGTTTAGAAAGACACACTGGGGAGACAAAGGTAGGAGGAAATACAGGAAGGGCAGCAGAATGGGAAGGGAAATGTGACGTGTGGAGAGAAATAGGAGAAGAGAAACAGAATGATAAAGAAGCAGCAGCAACAGAGAGGTCCAGTTTAATTAGACAAGACACTAATACATTAGAATCTAGCACTGAATCGAATCAAACTACTCAAACTACAGACCCAACTAAGGCCAAGATGTCCCGTAGTAGCACCAAGAGGCACCATTCTGGAGGGGTTCATGTCAGCTTCCGGCCCTCAACTGAATCAGTCCAGTTCCACAACCCCCTTGAGAGTAAAGAGGCCCATTGGAAAGCCAGGCTGCGCCGCCTCAGTCACTTCCACACACACAGCCACTCAGCTGGGGAGAGGCCTGGGGCTGGAGCTGGGTCAGGGTCAGGGGCAAAGCTAGGAGCAGGAGGTGCAGGTAAGTTTGGCTCTGTGGCTGGGATTAGCCACAGAGGAGGGGCACATGAAAAATTAGCGTCTGGGACTGTTACGGATAACAGCGGGACAGGGAACACAGCAATTGCTGAAGACCTGGAAAACAGTGCTGGGACTGGAGGGGACAGGGACAAGCAACATCCCGGATCGTGCGCGGGATCCGGCCTGGGCTCTGAGGCTCACTCAGACGTATTATCAAGCAGTTCAGGTTTCTCTGGCGTGTCGTCAGGGGTGCGTGGCCGTTTGGGGCGTTCTGCCTTGCGATCTCGAGCCTCCCGCTCGCGCTCTCAGGAGCCCGGCAGCGCGGCCTCACGACACCACCAGGGGGCTCTCCTCGGTGGCGTCTACAAGACTGTGGTTCACGCTCTGTCCTCGAAGCCCCGGCCCCGAGGTCAGGGGTCATCCCAGGGCTCATCGCCACAGCGGCAGGGCCGAGCAGCCATGGGTGACGCATCACTAAGAGACCTCTACTCCCACGTCCTGGGCTACTTTGGACGAAAGACGATTACGCCAGGTGAGGATTGCAACGAATGAAGCGCTCACAAAGGACACAACAGATACAACAGCAACTTTGGAAAGACAAATACTCACCAACACACAAACACCAACAACTCTCTTTTTCTTTTTGGCTGTTTTTAACTGGTTTGTTATGATGGAATGATATTTTTTGGCTGACACTCATCATCTTGCTGCTGGACTGAAATTCAAACTACCTGTTGATGTGTTTCCTCTTGAACGTAGCCCCTCCTCCAGCCTGCCTCCTGTCAAGGACCCCCCCTGCTCCTATACCTTCCCACCTGTTCCTCTACCTCGGAAGCCCCCTCCCTCCTCCTCCTCCTCCTCCTCCGCCTCCTCTTTTTTCTAAGGGCTTTGGGATCTTAACATCCTGTCCTCCTTCCCCTCTTCTCCCCCCCCCTCCTCCTCCCTCTCCTCGATGTTGCATGCGGCTTCCTCGTGCCTCCTTCGCCTCCTCCCCGGACTCCGGCCCCTCTTCAGCTGCACAGGAGGAAACTACAGTCTACAAAAAAACCACACAACTGCCTGTAGAAAAGATAAAAGCACCGATATAAAGAAAACCAACTTGGCTAAACGTAATACCTCACAGAAAGCCCCCAAATGTTTTGTGGCATTTTCCATCAGAGCTTTGTCCCATTTAGATTAACGTGTATAAATATGAAAGCTGAGTTTATAAAGTTAAATCAATGACTTTAATTCTTTTTAAAAGAGCAAACACTAGTTGATACATTTATATGTAGTGTAAACATATTATTGTAGTTCATTCTCAGACCACCAGAATGCAGTATAAGACCTTAGGTTTTGAATGGCCATGTGATTATAGGTGGTATACACAGAATTTAAATGGATAAGAAAAGGTATGTATTTTCAAATTAACATTTTTGAATGGTTATTTGTCTTGTACATTGCCACAAGATAATATCAAACATGATGTTTGGTAAAGTGATAATTTGAATCAGCAATACAAAAATCCTTTTTCTATTCATTCTAATTCTCCAGCCAGCAGAAATGGGTCGAAAAAGATTGTTGTCTTAAGGATCAGATGGTTGATTCGAGCACAGTGATTCATCACCTGTGAAAATACTGTTGGACAGCTAAATTTGTTCCTTTTTATTACTTTATTCAGGTGGGTTGCTTGCCAACTTGAGCCACATGGTACCAACCAATCATTTACGTTTGTTTGGTTTGTCTACTTTCGTGCCAGATGTTTGCAATTTGCCACCTCCAATTGAGGCCAGAATTACTTTGACCTGATAGTTCATATGTGAAATAACATTCTTGCGTGGATCAACAATATTGACAGCAACTTCCACTTTTACAATTACATTGAATTTAGTCAACCCCAATCATCTGCATGGTACTCCATGCAGACTAAAACCAGTTATAATGTGCCATGACTGGTTGTTTGTCTGTGTGTTGAACTAAAACTCTGTGACTGCTGATGGTTATGCACAATCCCTGTTCCATGAACACAGGTGGAGCCCTCTGTCAGGGTTTTATAAGCTTAGCCACACAACTTCACAGATCTTAGCACTAAAAACCTGCATGTCCATGCACAGCCAATTAGAATGAGAATTGAGATGACAAGTGAATTGACTTATGTCCTTTTTCCAGTAGTGCAGCCACTTGACCTGCAATGTTGCGTGCCGTGCTGCACTCCATTATACTCTTATTCTTAGAGATTCTTATCCTACTTATTATCACAATCAAGCGTGAGGGTCTCCACCCTCAACTGAGCTGGGACGGAGTCACCGTTTGGCTACAAAAAGGGCTGTTTTAAAAAGGCCTGCTCTGCTGCGCAATGCTATCAGAGTTTTAGCATAGTCCATTTCTGTGTTTGTGATCCTGTTTTGGACTGTCTTTCATATAAGAATAACAGTGACTGGTTCCTCAGCAGCCAGTTAATTAGCAGGAAAACTTAGAGTTAAACATAACTCCTTTGGACAGCATTAGTCAAACAGAAACGGGCTCATCCTGATGGACTGAGCACATACAAAACATGCACATTTTCAGTGCATAGATCTGCATAGATAAGTTGGCAATAATACAATACAATAATGTCATTGAGAAACAGATTGGGATCTCTTTGTTCAGGCCTACATATTGTAGCATATACAAGTCTTGTTCCTGTTGTAGGTGATGTCATGGCAAATAACCATTACAGATGAGGAGTCTACCAGTAGACACAGCTATTTTCATGGTATTTAACATCCGGGCTAGAAGAGATATCGGAATAGCACACTAATTATAAGTGAGGCTTTTCAGTACTGTTAAAGCTTAATGCAATTATCAATTAATAAATGATTCACTTATTAATTAATAATCCATTTTGGCTGCATTGAGTAACTTAGTTTGCTGCTAACTTCGGTTCCCTCCATATGATCGCCTCACCGAGGTGCCGATTCTTCTGATAAGCTGCTAAAACTTAAAGAATGGAAAGAAACTCTTGCACTGACCTTTGTGGTTTGAAAGTTTCAGCTTTGTTGCACATCTGACCACATCCGGGACAGATAATGAGCCCTGAGTCATAAAAAATTGTGCCTGCAGGGCGTTGCAGTTTGAGCAGAGCCTGTCTTGTTCTGTGGCGTAAGTGGAGGTTTCAAGTCTCAAATCCTGAAGGAAAAATGTGCAGCAAGGGGAAATTTTCATTCAGCTAGGTAGCAGCAAACTAAAGATTTTTGTTCTGTGTTCAGTAACTAAGCTTTATTGATCAAAGTCCTGTGGACGAACCAGGCTCTATCAATCACAGGTTTGGGAATGAAAGATTAGTTGGTTAATACTGTAGGCGGTATATTTACTCTCATCTGATTTGGGATTGATGGGTGCTCTCTGCTTTCAAAGTTTACAAACTCCCAGTGACCGCTGTCATTGCTACCAAGCTAACAGCAACATAGCTCGTCGGAACAGAACCGCACTAATGTAGGCCTTTGATATGCTGCTTATTTGGGCCTAACAAGGTGATACTCTCTCTCGGTCTCTGTGCATGGTGTGAATTAACTCCTGCATTGCTTTTCTGGTGGGTTTGCCTGCTGTGTTGTGGCTTTTGTTTTTAACAGTTGGTCTTTTGCTAACTTCAGGCCTACAGTACATACACCTCAGGACTGCCCTTACAATTCAGAGAGAAGCTCCAGTTTGTTCAGTGGATATTGTGACATTTTAATATAATATCCGAACACTTAAAAGGTCCAGCGTGTAGGATTTAGTGGCATCTAGCGGGTGAAATTGAAATTTGCAACCATTTGAATACCGCTCGCCTCACCCTCCCCTTCCAAGTGTGTAGGAGAGACTACGCCCTATCTAGAGCCAGTGTTTGGTTTGTATGTTCTGGGCTACTGAAGAAACATGGCAGCCTCTGTGGAAGGCGACCGGCTCCCTCTGTAGATATAAAAGGTTTATTCTAAGGCAATGAAAACACGACGATTGTTATTTTCAGGTAATTATGTACTAATAAAAACATTATCACCATATTCTGCAAATAGAGCCCCTAAACCTTACAAACTGGTCCTTTTTACTCTTAGAAGCAATAATTTAAAGGCTCCAAATCTGCTAATGGTGCTACGGGAGTTGTGGACAGTCTCTGACCGCTTCCGTCTGGGGATGTGAAACAGGCTAAATTAAAAGCAAAATCTCACCATATCCCTAATAGACAGATCGTACAAATCTACTTTAATGGACTTTGTCAGCAAGCTACTAAAAGTTTGTTCAGTTCTTTCTCTATATATTTGTCAACGTCTCACCTGTCTGTGTGTGCATCTGTCAACCTTCATCCATTTCCCATCATTTGTGTGCGTGTGTGTGTGTATGTGTGTGTGTGTGTATGTGGCTACTCTCTGTCGCTGACTACCATCTGCCTCTCTGTCTGCCTCTAGTCAACAAAGAGGAGGTGGTCCAGAAGGCTCGCCCAGTCTCCAGTGACGTAGGAAGCACCAACCCAAACTTCTCTGACCTCATGGATGAGTTCATCCAAGAGAGACTGAGGGCCAAAGGAACAGCGGTGAGTACAACACTCAGGCACGCCGACACCCACTGATGAAAGTTTCAGTGTCAGAAATCGAAGATGCTACAGCTCGGTGTTTCCAGCTTTTTCCAGTCACTGCTGATGATTGAACAAGGGCCTCTGTGGGTGCTTTTTGTTACTGAAGCCCAGCACTGGCCCCCACTGAAATTGTATTTAAACCCTGGTTTCTTCTCTATACACAGGGCCGTCGTGGCAGCAGCCCAGGGAGCCTGGAGGTTCCCAGGGACCTCCCAGAGCTCCTAGAGGCAGGTCAAAGTTCTGGATCACGACCCTCAGATGATCACCGGCCTATTGATGATCCAGGGGTTCCCTCTGAGTGGACGTCACCTGCAAGTGCCAGCGGTTCTGATGTCATCAGCTCAGACAGCCAGTCAGACTCCTTCAATGCCTTTCAGTACTCCACCTGCAAGTTTGATAGTAAGGAACAAAACAACAGTTGTTTTTTCCTAATATCTTCAAACTGAGGCGCTGCTACAGAATTTTTGACACATTTTTATATAAAGATTACCATAATTTGAGTTAGTCGTACATGTTTTATCTTGTCAAACTGGAGATAAATGATAGATTGAGCCTTGTAAGTTGCTGTTGTGGGATATAAATAGTTAATGCATGATGAGGGAGACGTGAGGAGGGCAGAAAAAAGGTACTTTAGTTGGAATAGTCAAAGAAGGTAAAGTTCTTTTTGGTGAAGGCATATCAAAGGCTTATACCAAGGCTTCTTCAATTTAATGTTCAAAGCCTCAATTTGCTGGCTGCTGCTTTGAATTTGTTTTTTTTTTAATTACCATCATATTTTTGCCATTACTATAACTTTAACTAACTTTAACACAAACTTTAAGAGGAAACCAAGGGTAAGGATTAAGCCCTGTTTATCCCGTATTTGCCCCGATTTGGGAACCGTGCAACTATAGAAGGTGTAATAGTGTAATGGTCAACATTTTGTGTAGATTTTACTTTCAGTTCAGAAGCATGTGGAGTCGGACCTGGAGGAGGAGGTCGAGGCAGCTCACTGGACCAGGACAGCTTGGGAGGCGGCGTGGCCTGTGAAGAACACGAAGTAGCCAGTTTGACAACACTTCACCTCGACTCGGAGACGAGCAGCCTCAGCCACACTGTCACTGTTACTGGTATGTGCATAACATAAAGAGCTCTCTAGCTACTGCATTATTTCAGCAGATCTAAATAGGGAAATATTCATCTGTGCACAAACCAAAAGCCTAAATGTTACATATTATGCCACGTAGATTGTTACATACGATTAATGTAATTTTTCATGCATAGCTGATATAACTGGAATGTTAATCTGTACAATTGTTCACGTCACATTTGTACACACAGTGTTTCTTAATGGCCTTTTAAACATGTGTGCTGTTGTGTAGAAATCTTCTACATATTATTATTCATTAGTTTTCTTCTTCACCAGCCCACTTTCAGGTGTGATGTACATCTGGTGGATATGTTTTGAATTTGTTGTCCTGGCTTGAGACAAAACTTTACACAGATCAGCTACATAATGGTACTTTAACCAGTAGCTTTACAATTTGGCTGATAACTCCTGAACTAAGCAAAGAAGTCTGGCTGCTGGACCACTCAATAACACTTTTTTTTGTAGGAGTTGTTTTTAAAATGTTTTTTTTTTCTTCTTCTTCTTCTTCTTCCTTCCTCTGTGTACCGTATGTTTCTTTTTTTCCAGGTTCTGAGAGTGCGTCTCCCATGCATTCCCTTGGTGGCTCTCGCTCCCAGACGCCCTCCCCTGCCACGCTGACAGCAGAGCACGCACACTCCCACTCACACACACACCTACAGCTGGACCAGAAGCTCCACAACTCTGTCCTGCAGACTCCCGATGACCTGGGTAATACTCCCGCACACACTCAACACTGTACTTAATGCCACATCCCCCCTCCCCTCTTGCTACTAAGGTCTCAGCTGTGAGTGAGAGGCAAGAGTTATTGATTGATTCACTGACTGATTCTAGAAACCAGTGAGTTCCCCAGCGAGGACTGCAGTGTGATGGCGGGTGGCTCTCTAACTGGATGGCACGCAGACGTTGCCACGGTAATGTGGCGGCGGATGCTGGGTATCCTGGGGGATGTCAATAGCATCAAAGACCCAGAGATCCATGCTCAGGTCTTCGACTATCTGTGTGAACTGTGGCAAAACCTGGCCAAGGTGTGTACTGACACGTGCAATTACTACACAGCTATGAGACAGCACATTCTATAACGATTGGGTTTTATGTTTTAGCGGGTAAAAATGACACTTTTCTTTTCAGATAAGAGATAATTTGGGTATTTCTCTGGACAACCAGTCTTCTCCCCCACCCCCTGTTCTGATCCCACCCCTGAGAATCCTCACCCCCTGGCTCTTTAAGGTAGGTGTGACCTCTGATATTCATTACATTGAGGTGTTGTTACACAAAAGAACAGGTACCACCTGTTTTTCACTTGTAGCTAATAATATCATATCTTATTCAGCCATGTTAATTAATTTCCCTTAATAAACAGAAATCAAAATCCATTTGTTTTCTAAATATAAAATCATCCACACAGAGACACGGGTGCCTCCACAAACAGGCCAGTTAACACCATAACATGCTTGCACATGTGTTTCTTGTTTGTTTATACTCACGTGTGTGTGTTTTCCTCCAGGCCACCATGCTGACAGAGCGTTACAAGCAGGGGAAGCTTCATGCCTACAAGCTGATCTGCAGGATCATGAAGAGGCGGCAAGATGTTTCCCCAAACACAGACTTTCTCACACACTTCTACAACATCATGCACCAAGGACTGCTGCACCAAGATCAGGTAGAGTGTGTGTGAGTGGGTGTGCTATGAAGGTCACAAAAATATTGAACACAATACATGAACAAACAATATTTTTAAGTGGTAAAAGCTACAATAACAAGTAATGTTCTGTGACCACATTAAGTTTAAAAGGATACCATGTTTAAGGTACTTAAATACTGTAGTTATTATTCTTGTGCTACTTTATAAACAGAATATATAATGTGTATTAGTTAAGGATTATGCGGCTTCAGATTCAAGGATGGGGAATACAAGTGTGTTTAAAAACCTGTGTGGTTTCTACAGGACATTGTGAACACCATCATAAAGCACTGCAGTCCCAGGTTCTTCAGTATCGGTCTACCTGGAGCCACCATGCTGATTCTGGACTTCATCATAGCTGCTTCTAGAGTCACCGCCTGCTCATCACTCAATGTAAGAAAAACAGAAACACCCTCATGCAAAGTGTTGCTTGCAATTATTCAGTGCAAATGTAGTGTGACACACCTGTATAGCACGAGCTGGCACGTAGATGCTTCGTTTGCATTTCCACTATCCTTCTCTCTACTTTCTTTTTCTCTATACCTCTGCCTTCTCCTTTCCAGGCTCCAAGAGTAGAGGCCCAGATCCTACTTGGATCTCTGGTGTGTTTTCCCAACTTGTATGGGGAGCTTCCAGCCCTCCATCCCACCACAGCCGACGTGGTGCTTACCAAGTTCCCTGACGTCAAGGTAGATGGAAGCGGTATTAGTTTGTGTTTGACAAGTCATCATGGCTCTGTGCGGGAACAATATCATTATTCTTTGCGATAGTATGACACAGTAGAATAGAGAGAAGAGAGGAATAATAAAAAAATGTTTTTAGAAAAAGAGCAAGAACTGTTTCTTAGGAGCCAAGTAGACAGGTGATTACATGGTCACGACTTTAATGGTGCTATTAGTGTTCTCACTGTTGAGAAGAGTTAGATTGTGCCATTAAACTGTCATCGTTGTCCAAGACACACTACTCTTGTAAAATCAAAACATGTCAGTATACTTTAAAGCTGACATCCACCAAAGCCTAGGGTCAAACAAACAAAAACTTTATCTACTTTGTGTGTAATCCAGGTCAGTCAAAAACCTTGTAACGCACATTTCTGCTGTCCATAGGGGGTCTTAGAACCAAACTAATAGGTTAATGTCTCATCAGTCATTCTTATAACAGTTCAGAGTTATGGGAGTAATGTTGTTGTTGTTGTTGTTGCTGTGTAAACAGTTAATGCCATGCGTGGCAGCATCCCAGACCCGCTCACTGGTTTCGTTACAAGGCAGAAACTTGTTTTGAATCAGTAAGCGGCCATTAACACTGACCGGAGGGACTGGACAAGTGAGGGTGTGAATAGCATGTATGACACATATTAACAGCTCATTATGTAATTCCATGAGTCGCTTTCCTCATTATCTGTCAAGCAATCAGAGTGTTTGAGCGCTCAGTCAGTCTCGTCATTGTACATACTGAAGGAAAGGTTAGCGTTGTGTGTGGGACCTAAACAAGATGTTGCACAGCATGTAGATTTCTACACAACACACAACCAGTGGTTTGTATTGTATTAGGCAAATAAACTGTGTTTGTCTGTGTGATTTGTTTTTTAGGAGCACGTTATCAAAACCATCCTGACCTCTGCCAGGGACGAACCCTCTGCTCCTGCTAGGTAAGTATTTATTAAGTACTATTGTACTGCACTATGTACAACTACTACTATGTAACACTTTTGTGCAACTTTGTTACACAGGAGTCTTGCAAAACACATTTTTATGATCATCGTTAGTGGTGGTGTTGTATCGGATAGCATTATATTAAAAGGTGCTTCTAATACTTTGTCCATCCACATTTAGATCCATGGACAGAATGTGTGTGCATCTTTGTTTGTGCATCTGTTTCTATATGTGTAAAACCGTGTAAAACAGCAGCGTGTGTTTTGTTAGGTGTGTGGCTCTGTGTAGTCTGGGTATCTGGCTGTGCGAGGAGTTGGCTCACGGGACTCAACATCCACAGATTAAAGACGCTCTCAACGTCATCTGTGTTACTCTGAAGGTCAGTCACAACTCTGTACTACTTTAAAACGCGTCAGTTATGTTCCCTCCATGGCTCTAAAATTCAATTTCCTGAATTCAAACACAAACTAAAAAGTGGTCATTGAAATATAAAACTATAAGGGTCACGTGTCCAGTCTTTGGACTTTGCCTGTTCTCAAACTTTGTCCCTGCTGACCATGGTCCTCTCTCTGTCTCTGACTGTGATCCAGCATGATCAGACCAAAGCAATGAATCTGTATCAAACAGACGGCTGATTGGCCGCCTGTTACACTGATCGACACAGCACTGCGGCATCTAAACATCTGTTCGTCTCAAAAAACTTGAGGATGAACTTTAATAATATGACCCATTGAATAAAGAAACAAGTTGAATTAATGTAGGTTTAGAGTAGTAACAATTTTGAAAGCAGATTTATGTAGAAATCTAATTTTGCTTGGACATTTTCTCAGCAACAGTTTAAAAAAACAATGTCATATCACATTCACTTTTTGCACATTTGTTTGGAGTTTCACATCACATACTGGGAGACCTGAACTTTGGCTGTGATCCAGTATTTCATGGCTTTTTTCATATCTGTGCACACTGTTGTTCTTCTAATGCAATTATTTTGAAAACACACGACGACACAGAGACAATTGATGGGATTGAAAATCTTGCTTCAAATGAGGGAGGTGGAGCTTGTTAAAGTAAGTTTAAATGCACCAAAATATACTGACTGAAAACTGCACCGTTGGGGTGCTGGTGTGTTTAACATGCCAGGCTGCAGGGAGCCAAAGTATGATGGAAAACATTGTTGGAGATGATTGTTAGTGTTGGTGAAATTGCCTCAGTTGATATAGTCTGTTTCAGGCCACAAGACTGGGAGGCCTGTGGATCCGAATAATACTGTCCAACATTTACTGTCTCATCTATAGCCAAGTGGCTCTAGATGGACACACACACACACACACACACACACACACATACCTTTTCCACCTTGGAATCCCTAGCTTGTGTATCGGCAGCCAATGGCCTGCTGAGACATTACAGCAACACACGCGCGCACACTTGCATTCACTTACTCCTGGGAGCAATCCCTGGACTGTCAATATGTTTGGTCCTCCTTCAGATAGGAGACTCATCCAGGGGGAATGCTGCAAGCTGTGTCTCTTTCACACACATACACACGCAGTATCACACGTACACACACATCTTGTCCACTTTTCCATCTCTTGCCTTCATACCAGCAGCCAGTAGCCTCAGAAATGGGCTCTGTGATATGCCCACACAGTCACACACACATACACAAAGCTTGAGGGATGGTCATATTTCCATGGAAAGTCACTTCTTCCTGTTGTCCTTTTTGTTTTGTAGGTGGTGATCCTTATTAGAGTCCGACTGCTCTATAAATTCTCGCTCTAGCCACTAATTGACATGTATTCTTTTTGTATTTCCAAACAAAATGATCTACACCGTTTCACGAGTATTTCATACTGTATATAACAACAATTACAAGAAAACATACTACGAATGATAGGTAAAAAAAAATACGACAAGGCTTATTTGTGGCCACAGATTAGAAGCCGATGTACTGTGCATTATTGTAATTACTTCATATGAGACATGTAAATGAGAATCCAAGATGCTCAGGATGTGGGTGAAATGAGTTCAACTGTGCCTCACCTGCTGTTTATATTGTCACTATATTTTTTGCAGACACAAATGGCATACACACATAAACCTGTCATTGAAATATCACAGATTTACTGAAATAATTACAGGTCATAATTATTTATGACCTGTCATTATTTATACTAGGTATAACCTATCCCCAAGCATTTAGCAATTAATTAAAGGTCCATCTAACCTAAAAAAGTCCCTGCTTGAACTGAAATGGATGATTTTTATAATTTTAATTATGTTGGTTTATAGTATGTTTGCTAAAATGTACGTAAATGAATGTACCCACAGAACCTGGGCGTGAATGACATGAATTCTCTTAAAAAAGAGAGCAGCAAGTGGGGGGCGGGGACTCAGTTAGATCAACAATAATAATAATAACATCAATAATAATAATTAAAATAATATGGGTTTGGCCTTTCTAAAAAGGGGTGTATTCTTTTTGTGTTTCATCACCCAGTACCCCAATAAGAACGTAGCACTGGTGGCGTCGGACATCCTTCACCTCCTGATCAGTCATGTGGATCACCTTCAAAACTTCCCTCCCGACACTCCAAAGAAGATTGTAGAGGTGAGACATAAATGACTGTACACTTCTGAACAATTATTGGAATCTTTTATTTTATTATTACCCTGGCTTCATTTGTTGTTAATCAAGTCACCATCAGCTCATCCACACGTCCTGATGGATTCAGTGATATTGTGTAACGCTAAGGCCGTAGAACATCTGTAATACATTTGAATACACCGGATCGCTTTTAAAACTTTCATTTAGAGCTCTCACACATGTTGCTGCGTCTTGGTGGGTTGATTTTCTGGTTTGACATGGACTCAGATGCTTTCTTTCTTAACACTCTACTGTAGTTTTCTCAAGTATTGTTGAATTTGCAAATGCAATGTCATATTTTCATATAAATGGGTTTAATTTTCTTTTGATATCTCTAGTTTTTACACTTGTAGACGCCGTACTAGTTTTAGTAGTTTGCAGTAATTTAATCATTTTTGTCTGATTTTTCTTTTTCTTAGATTTTGATCGCCACCATCACATACTTGCTGCCCACTACCGAGTCTTCTCCTCATGAACTGGATAAGAGGGTTAACATACACACAAAAATTCTCTTTGACATTTTCTCGCCATATTACAAATTTTGCTTCGCAAGTAACCGTATATACCTGTGTGTGGCTGTGTGTGTTGCAGCTCGTGGTGTCCCTCCTGCTGTGTCTGTTGGACTGGGTGATGGCTCTTCCTCCAAAGACTCTTCTTCAGCCTGTTCAGTCACGAAGCCCTCCAGAGAGAGACCAGCCTTCCAAGACTCTGCTCAGCTGTATTTATAAGGCATGTTTGTGTCATGACACACACACACACACACACAGTCACTTACATTGACATGAATAATGTTCATTCAGCAGTGGATAGGAAACCCCTTATTGAAAATTGGTGCTTTTTTTTAAATAATAATGAAGTATAAGCTTCAGTGCAGTAAAGCTGAAAATGGGTTATGAATGAGGCAGAAAGGAATTCAGTCTGTAATGGTTCCCCTTTTCTTTAAAAATGTTTCTAGGTATTGCATGGTTGTGTGTATGGAGCCCAGTCTTTCAACAGTCCAAAGTATTACCCGCTGCAGCTGTCGGACCTGTTGAGTCCAGACTACGACCCTTTCCTGCCATTAGAGAGCCTCCGAGAACCAGAACCGCTGCACAGCCCGGACTCGGAACGCTCCAGCAAACTACAGCCCGTCACTGAAGGTATTTTATCTGTGACCAGGGACACACTGCGTAGCTTTTAGGCCCATCATTGTAACCGTCATTTGGTATCTTTACTCATTTTCCAGATAAATAAATGAGTCTGAGCATGTTTATTTTCACATTGTCACCCATTTTACAGACACACAAGATGGCACCCAGTCCACACCTGTATCTAGTTCGTTCATTCTTTCTATGCATGTAAAGTGGTGCGCGGACACGCACACAACACACACACACACAAGGTCCTGGACAAAATGACACAGAGCTGTTCACAAATGTCCACCAATCCACTGCCAATCACTACAGATTGAAAAAGTTAGGTGTGTGTGTGTGTGTGTATTTGTGTGTGTATGTATGTATGCGAGTGCACCTGCCTGCATCCGTGTGAGAGTGTGTATTGTCCCCTGCTGTGGTCCACTAGGACCACGTGTCTAGTCTAATGACTGGAGCACCCTGATAGACCATGCTTCTCTTCTCTTCTCTTCTCCTTCTTTTTTTGTATCTTCTTGTCCACTGGTTCACTTCCTTTCTTCTACTATTCTTTTAACATTATAAAGCAAATATTCTTTTCACTAATGTTATATTTTTTCACCACTCTTCCATGCTCAGTCGTCCTTTCTTTTCTCTTCTTTTCTTCGTCCTCCTGAGCTCTCCTGAGGTTTAGGGAGTGATTGAGAATGCCTGGTCAATACATATCTGTACTCTACACATAGCCCTGTCAATAAGGAGCTCTGTGTGTGCATCACAGTGTGTGCGTAATGATGTTGATTAGCCAGGATCTGCTGGCAGCACAGTGTGAGATTACGCTGGCTTATTCTCAACATGAGGCAAACTATGTACAAGCTGAATGTGTGTTTGTACCGCTTCCTAATTCCTGAAGTTGTAACTTGGAACCTAAATATCAAGCAAGAATAACAGTTACACCTTTTAGCTCTCTAGACGATAAAATCTAGAAACATAGAAATGGACCGTAAACTTTTAACGTCTGGTACCCTAAATATATTTTTCTTGACTGTTTCGTGGTAGTAATTTATATGTCCTGTCTATATTTCCCTTCTCTCTCTGCAGTTCGTAGCCGTATTCAGCAGGGCCTGGTTTCCATTGCAGCCAGAACAGTTATCACGCACTTGGTCAATCATCTAGGACATTATCCAATGTCTGGAGGGCCTGCTACTCTCTCCAGTCAGGTACTGTTACTGTATGTGTTTGGTGGTAATAATGGGTCCGGTATTATGTACTATATATAGTGATGAGTACTTGTTTGTCCCAAGGGGAAAAAAAAAAGAGAAATACTTTCATTTAGATCTTGGCATTTTTCTAGAGCAACACTATGGCCTATGTTTTCTAGGTGTGTGAAAACCAAGACAACCCGTTCTGTGAGAGTGCAGATCTTGGACCAGAGCTCTTCCATTCACCAAACCTACAGTTTCTGGTTCTGAACGGCTCCACGCTGCTCTCAATGTATCAGGTAACCTCAACTGAAAGCAAGTTGCCCTGACAAGATTAGATGCTTTGTATGTTTCTAAACTAAAGCTGAGGTCACACTACATGACTCTTAGACCAGGTTACAACCACCGTTTGTCATCGTGACTGATGCTGACTGAGCTCACACCTAAAAGGCACTAGTTTCTAATTATCTCAACAATGTGTTAAAGACTTCTTCTCTCAGCTGCTCCCGTTAGGCCTCGCCACGGCGGATCCTCTGTCTCCATCTCTTCCTGTCCTCTGCATCGTCCTCCGTCGCGTCTAACTCCCTGCACGTCCTCCCTCACCACATCCGTAAACCTTCTCCTTGGCCTTCCTCCTTCCCTCTTGCCTGCCAGCTCCATTTTCAGAATCCTTCTACCAATACACCCAGGATCTCTCCTCCGCACCTGTCCGAACCATCTCCGTCTCGCCTCCCTCGCTTTGTCTCCAAACCGTCTAAACCTGAGCTGTCCCTCTAACATACTCATTCCCAATCCTGTCCATCCCCGTCACTCCCAACCCTCCTGTCTGTTCGTCAGTCCAAACCATACAACCATCTGCCATATTTTAAACCTTCCCCTTCACGCTTGCTGGTACCCTACTGTCGCAAATCACTCCTGACACCCTTTCCACCCACTCCACCCTGCCTGCACTCTCTTCTTCACCTCCCTTCCCCACTCCCCCTTATTTTGAACAGTTGACTCCAAGTATTTAGACGCATCCACCTCTACTTCTTGTACCCTCGTCATTCCACTGTCCTCCCTCTCATACGCGCACATGTATTCCATTTTGCTCCTGGTGACTTTCATTCTTCTTCTCTCCAGTGCATGCCTCCACGTCTCCAGGCTCTGCTCAACCTGCTCCCTACTCTCACTACAGATCACAATGTCATCCACAAACGTCATAGTCTTCGGAGTCAACCTGTCCATCACCATTGCAAACAAGACAATGGTGATGGACAAGAGCCGATCCTTGATGTAATCCCCCCTCCACCTTGAACCCCTCCGTCCCTCCTACTGCACACTTTACCACCGTCACGCTGCCCTCATACATATCCTGCACCACTCTTACGTACTTCTCTGCTACTCCTGACTTCGTCATACAATACCACACCTCCTCTCTCGGCACCCTGACATATGCTGTTTTTAAATCCACAAAGACACAATGCAACTCCTTCTTCTCTATACGTCTCCTTCCACATTCTCAGAGCAAACATCACATCTAGTAGTAGTAGGGTTGAGTACCGAACTTGGTACTTTTAAGGGTACTGACCGAATTACATCGCTACTACAGAGTACCCGTTCACATTAAATCAATCGTGCCAAATTCCAGTACCTGGGAGCGCATCTGGGCGAGAGAGTAAAGTATAGAGAGAAAGAGAGAGGGCGAGACTACGTCACCCCTGCTGCTTGTTCAAGTCACTGGGACACGTGTGTGCGTGCGTGTAGTGTGTGTGTGGTTGAACAAGAGCGAGAAGCCGAGAGTGACGGTGAGTGCGAGCAGAGCTAATGAAAAGGTGAGCAGTGAAGCTGTCGATCTGGGAGTTCATGTACAGTGTAGGTTACAGTTTGTCAGTGAATATAGGCTGCATCTTCTTCATTTATTCAATGGAATTTCTACGGTAGCAGGCAGACGACTTCATGGCTAAACGGCTAAAGATATTAAAAAGCTCACCTAAATAATGAATAGACAACACTATGGTTTCAGAAACGGCCCGACTTCACGCCGCTGCGGCCAATCTGGCGATCAGACCGGTCAAACGGCTCCACAGTCAGTAAACCAGCTCATGGACTGCAGTTGCGTCCTTTTATTTCGTGTACCCAGCTTCGGCGTCTGTGTCTGGCTCGCTGTGGTCGAGCGACATAGAGAGTGAATAAGGGAGGGAGCGCCAGTAGGATGAGGCCGATGAATCAGATAAATAAAACGTTCTTTTCTGATTGTTTCACAGCGGTTACGTTCTAAAGCACAAATACACGTGACCGCAACGCTGCGCTGTCATCTTGATGCAGCAATTACTTAGCGATATTGAAGAAAAACAATGTAAAACCATGCGTGGGTTAAAAATACGCATTTTCAGCGTCGACATCATTGATTACGTGGACTACTCGCGGCAGCCCTACATCTATGCTGACATTTCCTCTCGCCTTGATTGCCTCAATTCATTACTTACTAACGTCAATGTTGCAGCTCATCTAAACCTGGTGCAGAATGTAACAGCGGAGCTTCTGACAAACATGCGACACAGAGAACATATCTCACCAGTCCTGGCTGAATTACACTGGCTTCCAGTTCATTTCAGAATTCAGTTTAAGATTCTGTTGATTACTTTTCAAGCCCTCCATGGTTTGGTTTTGTTATATATGTCTGATCTTTTAACTCCTTATTGTGGACCAAGACCCCTGGCAACCAAATGTTTTGGATCAACTAAGTATTTTAAAAAGCCTTTAAAAATCCAGCTTTGTGGCTTTGCATTTTTATAACTTATTAAACCAATGGCTTTATGTTGTTCTTTAGTTGTTTATTTCTCTATGTTGAGCATTCTTTGAAAATCTTGTTGTATTTCCTGGTATTATATTTTATGTGCACCTTGTGACTCTGGTTTCAAAGGTGCTATAAAACTACAGTTTACATGCTTACTACTAACATGACATGGGAATAACTGTAAGCACGTTTACATGCAGTGTTGTTATCATTAAGTATAGCTCAGCTTGACAAAGTGAAACTACACAACAACTTGTGTTGCTTTGCAGTGTAACCTTGAGTTAGAATACATTGAATTTATTTGATACTAAGCACAATGACTTTTTCTTGAAGTATGCTGATGAAGTTTAAATGTATTATCATTTATTGATTTAAGGCAGAGGAGATGTGGATTGTGTAAAAGATGCTGCAACTAGGTATCAGAATGTTTTCTTTAATATTTGGTACACTTTTTTAACATGGTTTAACCCGTCTTCCTCTGTTTCACAGATCCGATCAGAGTCCGGTGTACCAGGAGGCGGCATGACAGCTGGTTTGTCCTCTGCTCCCGCTTGCGTTCGTGTCATCATCCGAGATGTAGCTGGAAAACACTCCTGGGATTCTGCCGTTCTCTATGGACCGCCACCGTGCTCCCCGAGCAGCCCAACACACACAATTTTGTCACGCACACAATCACCTCACACCTCGAATCTTCATTTACGCACCCCGCCAGGCGGTCCAGCGAAAAAGATGGGGGTGAATAGAGAAGACAGCGAGGAGGAGGGGCAGGAGGAGAGTGACGCCGAGGAGGGAGGAAGAGAGATGGAGGGTGAAAGGCAAGGGTTTCAGGGAGAGGCGGAGGAGGAAGAAGAGGAGAGGGAAGGCGGTGAGGAGGAGGAGAAGGGAGATCGAAGAGGAGGTGAAGGAGACGGGGAAGAGGAAGAGGTGCAGCAGGAGGAGGAGGAGAAAGAGCATAGCGTGGATGATGAGGGGGATCGAGGGGAGTCGGGTGTGGAGCAGCTTCCAGCTCCGCCATTGGCTAAGCGCGTGTGTCGGGAGGCAGTGCCAGCATGGGATTCACTGAGTGAGGGAGACGATTCGCTGGATGAAATGCTGCAGTACCTGGGATACTCGAGTCCTGAGTGTCTACAGAGAGCAGGTATACACACACACACACACACACACACACACACTCGCTCGAGAGCACGCCAGAATGTCCTTTTTCAGTTTGGAGCAGCAACTCCCTCAATTTGCTGTCCCAACCTTTCTCCTGAAGTTCTAAACACAATTTCCGACAACTCACAGAAAAAGTCACAGAGTGTTTACAGCTAACTTTGTCTCCTGATTGGTCCCCTCAGGCATGCCGCTCAACATCCCAGCCTCTCCTCCAGCGTGTGTTTCCGAAAAACAGGAGAACGATGTGATCAATGCCATTCTGAAGCAGAGCGCTGCTGAAAGAGAGTTCGTCCTTAATGTACGTAGTGTCCTCGTTCATGTGAACCTTTTTGAGTCCGAAGCTCCGAATGAGTCCTGACGAAGTGGATACTCAAATACTGGTGGCTCACAAGTGCAGCACAAGCCATAGTATGGTTTGACCTCATACTGCTTGGCAGAAATACAAGGTTTCAGTCAAACTTATTTTAAAGCAAACTTTTTTTAATGTTGCGAAAATTATAGTTGGGATTTGGTCTGTTTCCACTCGCTGCCTAGAAGCAAGTCAACAAGATTAAAACGTAGCTACAACTAGAATTGAATCAGCTCGGCATTATTAAAGTTGTTTTTGTGATAACCTATATCATTCTGCCTAAGGACAGCCACCAAAAAGTGCACCGTGTGTTTTTGTGCACTAAATAATGGTTGTGTAACTTTGATTGGATCCTTGTTCATTATTTGGTGGGACATTTCTGAGAGTCTGAGAGGCAGAAGAATATTATCCGGACAAAGGTCTCATTGTTGTGATATTTTGCAAACTATCACACACAAAAACCTCGGGTCCTAATTTTATATGATTTGTTCATGTTGGCGTGCATGACTGAAAAATACAATCACCCAGTCTTTTTCTCCGTCACGACTCTCGCGCCACGCCGCTTTCTCTGCGATTTCCATTACACTTGTTTATTTATTTATTTATTTATGTTTTCACTTCAATGTTTTGCATGAAACTGAATAGTTGAATGTTTCAGAGAGGTGAGGAGTTGAACATGAGGGCAGTGCAGCAGACTGAACCAGAGACGGAGACGCCACAGTCC
Organism: Coreoperca whiteheadi; assembly: GCA_011952105.1. Lineage (NCBI taxonomy): Eukaryota > Metazoa > Chordata > Actinopteri > Centrarchiformes > Sinipercidae > Coreoperca > Coreoperca whiteheadi. The sequence goes on from CM022480.1 coordinate 21,972,907, forward strand.
GCCTTCTACTACTGCAGGCTACTGATCAACATACTGGGACTCAACTCCTGGGAGAAGAGGTGAGACCAGACACAGACAGACAGTATATGTACTAGAAACCATATTAAAAATAAATGTTAACAATAATGTAACAATAATGGTGTATATATAACACAGTTTGGTTGTATTTCTTCTTTTTGTATCGTTCTCTTGACTTTGTTTGCATTCGTGACTCCTGTAAGTATCACTTTGGGTTGTTCGCTGCATTTGTTTCAGAAGTGTAGGTTATGGCAAACTATGATGTTTGGAGAATGACACTCCAACCAAGTTCAGAGTTTTCTTTTCTCATGTTCTCTATTTTTATGAGGGCATTCTTAACTTGGCATTTTTTATTTTTCAGTATACTTTTATGGAGATAAGAATCTGCCTGTAAAAAGAAAAAAAAAAGGGATTTATTTTCCCGTATAAGAGACTCCACTGGTTGTATATCGTAGTACACGAGTGGGAAGTCTTTTATTAAATTTTGTCTCCCCTAGAACAAACCAAATGCTGCTGAATGCAAATGAGACAAACATTTCCAAATTCAAAAAACTATTTTGTGCTAATTAGGCACCACATTTTCCCTTTCACATGGCACAGCATTTCATCTTCTCAGTGACTCGGGGCTAAAATACACAATGTCAAGGTATCGCTTTAAATGTGTCTCTCCAGCTAATGGACACTCATCACTCTTTATCCTTTATCCAGGGAATTACACCGTCTGCATTCAGCCTGCACAATAGACTTCTTAACACACTGCGCGCTCGCGCCTGTGTGTGTGTGTGTGTGTGTGTGTGTGTGGAAGAGAGTGTGATAATGAGTACACTACTCTATTGATCAAACTCAACCCATTTGGAGTTAGAATAAAAGGCAGTAGTTGAAGAAGGGAATGATGGTGGGAGATGTGGCAAATCAAAAAAACACGATGAATGAGGTAGAACATGTAGATGTAGCGGGAGAATAAAGAGCAAAAAAGAAATGGAGCCAAAATAAATGAGTGAATATGGAAGAAAATAAGACGACTAAAGAAACGTGGGTGTTGGGGAAAAAGAGGATAGACCGATGAGAAAGAAAGGTAAGAAGAGATTGTCTAATCATCTGTTATTGTCCCCTTATGTCTCCCCAGGTATTCATATGGGACATTATAGACACTAAGATACTGACAGGCATCTGTGTGCATGCATACGTGTGTGTGTGTGTGTGTGTCCTTTTATGCTTTTGCCTATAATCCAGGGTGTAAATGGAGTCTTTGAGAGCAGAGAATGAGGCCATTACCAAGTATCAGTTTAATAAAGAGCAAATTGCTCTCTCTCTCTCGCTCTCTCTCTCTCTCTCTCTCTCTCTCTCTCTCTCTCTCTCTCTCTCTGCCAATTTCACTCTAATTTTTCTTTTTTTTTTCACTCTCCAAGAGTGAAAAGAATGACGTGCCATTATCAGTCCACTTCAAGCCTCATTGCTCAAGTTTAGCTTTTATATCAGCGGTGCAGAGGTTGGTGGCTGGGACATTTTAAACAGTCCCCAGACTTGTTAGTTGGTATAAAAGGTTTTTGTTTTGATTAAAAAAAGGTTTTGTCCTTTCCTATTTGGAGCCTTAAAGTGGTGATGACTGTGGTCGGTAGGGCTGTCAGATATCAGATTTTCACTACGCAGTTATCAAAAACTATAACGATAGTATTTACGATATCTATAGTAAATGTGAAATAAGTTAGCTAGCTAAAACTAGCTAGTCACTGTGAGGCAGGTGGCAACCAGCATTAAGGTGCATTAACGCCACAAGGCGGTGGACGGAAAGAAACAGAAATGATTTGAGGTGCTGGATTATTTACACAGTCTTATTATGCGTACTGTTAACATGATGTCAATGTTTCATTTTTAAATATCATGGTTATCGTCAGTACCGGTATATCACAACACCACTAGTGGTCAGCATGAGCTGTTGCGTTTGCTCATTTATAGCACAGTAATAATAACATAACCTCTATTTGTAAGGCGAGAGTTGAGGCACCAGTATACAAAGAGACGTGCTTGTCAGATGGTCGAACAGAAACACAAAAAGCTTCCATTCCATTTGCTTATTTAGTGACCTAGTTCCAACGTGTTCTTTGTGCAGTAATTGCTCGAGTGTTGGGATCCCTAAACCCTCAATATTCTTCCTTTTTAGACGTTTTTCCATGTCTTTCAAATGTAGACAATACATCTGACAAGTGTTGGTGTTGGCAGTATTATATTTTTTTAAGCAGGTATCAGAGCATCTTGCTGGCCTTACATTAAGGAGTTTACCAGTCGGTTGCATTTTTATCAACAAGCCGAATGTATGTTTGGAAGGTCACGGAAACAGACCTGATGATGATTTCGATGCAGCGTTACTATAAGGAGTTTATTAGTGGCTGTGGAGTGGGTCTGCCACTATTTTTCTATCAATAGATCTATCGGCTATTTTGCAGATTAATTGATTATTCAAAGCGATTCATTTTCCTTCAAAAATCTCAGTCATTACAGTCTTATTGGTCATGGAGCGGCTGTTCGAGGCTGAAGTCAAGGCATGCTGGGTACTTTTTTCTAACTGACCATTTAATTTGAGCTCATTTTATTTTGACAAACTGTACGTCATTTGTGTAATGCAGCACAAAGCCAAATGTAAACAAAGGTTAACGTATTCAAATGAAAAACTGTGTTTAAACCGGCAACTCCCAACATGATAAAAATAAACACACACACACACACACACTGTCCGTCGACGTAAAATAAGCCCAGATTCTAACTTTTCTAACCACTTTTCTCAAAACGGCTTTATGGCTTTATGAGTTTATTAAACAGCTGCAAGGACAAAGGATATTAAAAAGCTCTCCTTACTAATGAATAGACAACACTGTGGTTTCAGTAACGCAACCCGATGTCACGCCAATCCGGCGATCAGACCGGTCAAACGGCTCCACTTTCAGTCTGAAATATCGCTGAAACCAGGCGAGTTCATGGACCAAACTATGATGTGTGTTTGAGAGACGGACAGACCGGCAGACAGTGGTGGTCGAGTGACAGAGAGAGTGAATGAGGAGAGGGAGCGGCGGTAGGACAGTGCCGGCGAATCAGAGAAATAAAATGCTAGTTTGTGATTGTTTCACAGCGGTTACTTTCTAAAGCACAAATAAACACACCCCACTCTGTCGCCGCTGTCGTCATGACGCAGCAATTACTGTGATTAGGGATATTGAAGAAAACAATGAAAAACCAATGCGCAAAACTCACCGCAACCATAGCCTCTATAAAATAAGGACGTGGTCTCCGTGACGTCACCCATAGGTTTCTGAAGAGTGACTGTGAAGCTCAGTATGGTGGCTCTGACGCCTTCTTGGCAGTGCCTGATTCCGCCAGCTCCCGGGTAATCCAAAAATGGACAAAGACATGGAGCTGAGGCGGACCAAATGAAGCCTTGGTGCTGTTTCCAGATGTCACGTTTTATGTTATATAATAACATTAATGTGAAGATGCAAATTCACATTATTAATAGAGATTAACTATAGAGACCAAAAACATTGTTTGTTTTTTTTACCAGGCTGTAAACATGTTTGTTTCTGCTTTGAGTTTTTGGCACTTTGCGTTGGCTTAATTTTTCAGCCCCGGAGGTCGCCGCTTGTTCCTAACCTGCGCATGTATCTGTGTCTGTTACAGGAGTAGCTTTCATTTGTTGAGGAAGAACGAAAAGTTACTGAGAGAGCTGAAGAACCTGGACTCACGGCAGTGGTGAGAAAACATGAAAAGTCGGGCACCTCGTGCCGTTTACTGCATTCCCCCACTCCCTCCTTCTTTTTGATATTTTCATGCGGATTTTAGTTAGTTACTATTTTTAATCCTCTCTACTTTTTCCACAATTCTTTCTTTAAGGCTTTCTTTCTGTTTGCTCTAAATAGTATGAGATTAAAGGTTCTTTAAATATTGATGTAAATGCAGTTTAAAACGGCAAACGTATATATATTGTAGGGTTCTGGGATTCAGTATCAGTTATGCTATGCCCCATTTCATCCCATTGCTCTTGACCCTGACCTCCGATGTTTTGTGGAAATTAAACATAGTGCTCTCCTAAAACGAAACATGCCTCTGTGTAGTGACTGTAAAGCCGTGTGCCCACTTCCTCCAAAGCTGGTTTGAGGGCGACACCTTGCAAATAGCTGATTAAAAGACTCTAGAGGGTGTTAAATTGAGTGCAGTCTGAAGATTCTGGTAATGTGCACAAGCCATGAGTGGTGTCCCATTTGAGGGGAGCGCTCTGAAACAAACAGAAGGGCTAAGGGGGGAGTACTTGGATGAAGCCTTTGGTAAATGTAATTAACTTGTAGAAATTGCCACAACAATCCGTTTTTCAGTAGTTGTCGTGTTGGTCATTTTTGGTGTCGTTCATTCTCTTCTAGCCGCGAGACTCATAAAATAGCAGTATTTTATGTGGCTGAGGGCCAAGAGGACAAACACTCCATACTAACCAACACCGCAGGCAGCCAAGCTTATGAAGACTTTGTCTCTGGACTGGGCTGGGAGGTAAGAACACATTTATTCAAATAATCTTAAATGTTCTGACATGGTTTGTCTTCCTCATACATTCAAATTGCACATTTATCCCTACATTGTGTCCTTGAAATTTCCTGAAATGTTAGGAAGTTAGGACTGCATCTAATCTAATCCGTAAACTAATAATTGAATTGTTAACATATCATTGATGGCTTAACTGTTTAAAAGACAAACTCTAAACATCTGAAACATCTTGATGATTTTGTGAGTGTGTGTGTTGACATAAAGTAGTAATATACTTTATGTAAAGTAGTAATATACTACTTTTGAAGTAGTAATACACTTTATGTCAGCATTTAATCCTGATTTGCTGTTTAAAGGGTTCAGAGGAAACTGAAGCTAGTCGGGTTTGATTTTTTCTTTTTAAGTCTAAGCTTTGAGGCAGTAAAAGGCTGGAATGTTAGTTAACATTTTGAATGTATCCTGCATGTGTGTGTGCGTGCCTCTGTCCCTTAGGTGGACCTCACCACTCACTGTGGCTTCATGGGAGGTCTCCAGAGAAATCGCAGTACAGGCCAGACTACGCCTTACTACGCCACCTCCACCACCGAGGTCATCTACCACGTCTCCACCCGCATGCCCCACGACCAGGATCACAACCTCACCAAGAAGGTAACACGCACCTACCTATCTGACTGGCGACGTTTCATCTGGATTTTTTAAATTTTTACAATTTTTTTAAACAGTTGTATAGATGTTTCCATTGTTTACTCTCTTCTGTCCAGCCAATGGAAGGGCACCTAAGTGCGTGTTTGTTGCTGGGTGAATCTGAACAACTCACACGCAAACGCTGTGATATGTTACATTTACATTTAGTCATTTAGCAGACGCTTTTATCCAAAGCGACTTACACACTCACATACTGAAGGCACAGCTTCGGAAGCATTTTTCGCGTTCAGTATCTTGCTTAAGGATACTTCGACACAAGGCTGGGGGAAGCCTGGGATCGAACCGCCGAACTTCCGATTACAACCACTCCGCCACCAAGCCACAACCGAAATTTTTAGATGAGCTTGATAGTTGGAAAAATACCTTCCTTTCTGTCAAGCACTCTGCATCTGTCTCTCTACGGTGTTGCCCTCTCTCAAACTGCACTGTCTGGGTGGCGAGAGAGACGGAGCAATTAGTAATAATAAGCATACTTATTGTTGTGATTTCACTCCTTTCATTCAATGAAGGGAGATGTGCAGTGAGAGCAGGAGAAAAAAGATCCTCTGTACTCCTCTGTGTCCTTCCCTTTTGTTTCCTCCTTTCAAATCTCTTTCTTTGCCTGGAATGACATTGCACATGAGCATAGGTCGCTGCACGCACGCACACAATCTGTTGATGTCAGTGTTTCTAAAGCACACCAATGTTTCCAATAATTCTTAGTAGCAATCACGTCTGTGTTTGCGCGTGGTGCGGGCTCGTATCAGTGTCTAGGCAGGCAGGTTTATTGTGTCTGCGTGTGTGCGTGTGCGTGCGTGCGTGCACACCTGTCAACCCCCAGGCACTGGGCGCTCTGCACATGGCCATAATGTCCCTTTAATCAGATCATACTTCCTGCTTCTCGGCCTATCACGTCGCTGCAGGCTCCTGATTGGATTATCAGCGCCTGGTCCGACACCATCCGTCTCCCTGATCAGCTGATGGCTCCATCAAACACGCATACTCACATACATACACACACACACAAACAAACAAACACATAAACCTGTTTAACTTGACACAAACACACATCCACTAAGGGCTTTATTCACATGAGTCTGGACAAAAAAAAAAGAAAAACACCACACACACAACTATAAATTTGTGTTAATGTTGGACACAGACACAAGCAAACGCTTAGACGCGCACATGTTAGCAAGCACACGCAGGCTTATAAACGCATCCACTCAGTTTGACAAATGTGTCCACAAAGAGGTTAAACTGACATACGCATGTCCATACTGGCAGGCATTTATCATCCATCCTCCTGTCACACACACACACACACACACACGCGCACACACACTGCTGTGTGATTGTAGTCCATTGCAGGGCATTTGTCCAGTTCTCACTCTTTGCTGTGTGTTCTGCTCCCTCTCATACCACATCTGCTTGAAACATGATTAAAAGGATTAAAGCTGCATTACACAAACTGATTGTGGCATCAGAGATGACATCACTCTGATCGTTGACATTTTTAAAAAATAGTGATACGGCTCAGAGCGGCACATCAGACAGTGAGACTCCACGTTGCCTTATTAGACGGTGCCACCTGTTGTTTCCGACACCCAAAAGTGCAGCTTGAAGGTCATAGTTCTGACTCTCCAAATGCGATGATGGCAGAGCCCTTCAGTTCTCAGTATCATTGTGAGTTGTGTGTCTTACTGACACTTTGAATTGTAAGCTCCATCAGACGGAAGTGCCTCTAAAAGATTTGTTTTAAGTGGAACTTTATAAATGCATCCCTGTTTCATGTCTGTTTTCCAAACTCTGTATAATACATCAACTTAATGTGTCACTAGTCAAGAAAATATCAGGCTAATAAAACCTATAAGTCAAATTTAAAATGAAAGTAGCATCATTCTAGCAAGTGGGTGAAGTCACTTCCAAACATGATAAATAACTCGTGCACAAGTCCCACAGGCCTCCGTATTAATTAATTCAACCTCAGGCTTGTGTGTGTATACAAACAAAATTATATTTCATTAAACTGCGCGACCTGATCCACTGTCTAATGAAATGTGAACAGCTTTTTGGGTTAACTAATCCCTTCCGGTTATGCAGACAAATTGTACTTCCTTAATAATCTAGGAGGACAAAATACACAACTGATTCTAGTTAAACACACATTTAAAAGGGAATGTCTGTTTTTGCGTTTGTCTCAGGGCCAAGGCCAAGCGTGGCAGACATCTGAAGGTGTGTGACACACCAGACAAGTACACAGGGGGAGGTTGTGTGTGCGTACATTTTTGGCAGACATCAAAGTTAATGACAGAGCTGTCACCAGCCTTGACTGTAGCCCACCAAGTGAATGTAAACCGCACACACACACACACACACACACACACAGAGAGAGAGAATCACACAGCATCAGACTTGGTCCCATCTGTCATCCAGCCGTACTCCATCTTTCCGGAGCGTCACTCTGTCTTCGTGTCCAGCCTCCATCTTCACACACTCACTCCATCACCCCCAGGGCCACCTATGGCACGTACACACACAAAATCAAAAGCCTTGGGTTTATGATGGATACAGCGTATCTAGTCCATTGTATTAGACCCGCTGTGTGTGTGTGGGAGTTTGTGTTTGGTTGGCATTGACTTTGTTTGTTGTTTACGCTGCAAGAAAGAAGAATATGAGATGTTTATTCCGTTTAGATACTCGAATTAACTTCTCTTTTCTGTTGCTTCCTCTTCACCCACTCGTCTCCCCCTCCAGCTTCGACACCTGGGTAATGACGAGGTCCACATTGTTTGGTCAGAACATTCTAGAGACTACCGTCGAGGGATCATCCCCACTGAGTTTGGAGACGTACTAATCGTCATCTACCCCATGAAGAACCACATGTACTCCATCCACATACTCAAAAAACCAGAGGTAAAACCAGTGTTCAGCGTTTTGATACTGGATCGCTCTAAACTAAGATAGTGAACATTATACCAGCTAAACATCAACATCAACATCTACAAGCCCAAACGTGCAAATGTAAAGAGACCAATCAGTCATCAAACTTACTATTTACAGTCCCATAATAGATGGCAGCATGTCACACTTTTGTGCTTGTATATTAACATGCATATTCTAACAATGATTCTTCTTCTTTTCCTTTCGGCTGCTCCCTTTCAGGGGTCGCCACAGCGAATCATGCGCCTCCATCTAACCCCGTCCTCTGCATCCTCTTCACTCACACCAATTAACTTCATGTCCTCTCTCACTACATCCATAAATCTCCTCTTTGGTCTTCCTCTAGACCTCCTGCC